>CM061270.1:78390000-78395959 GCA_030848825.1 Tadarida brasiliensis
AGGGTTAGGGTTAGGGTTAGGGTTAGGGTTAGGGTTAGGGTTAGGGTTAGGGTTAGGGTTAGGGTTAGGGTTAGGGTTAGGGTTAGGGTTAGGGTTAGGGTTAGGGTTAGGGTTAGGGTTAGGGTTAGGGTTAGGGTTAGGGTTAGGGTTAGGGTTAGGGTTAGGGTTAGGGTTAGGGTTAGGGTTAGGGTTAGGGTTAGGGTTAGGGTTAGGGTTAGGGTTAGGGTTAGGGTTAGGGTTAGGGTTAGGGTTAGGGTTAGGGTTAGGGTTAGGGTTAGGGTTAGGGTTAGGGTTAGGGTTAGGGTTAGGGTTAGGGTTAGGGTTAGGGTTAGGGTTAGGGTTAGGGTTAGGGTTAGGGTTAGGGTTAGGGTTAGGGTTAGGGTTAGGGTTAGGGTTAGGGTTAGGGTTAGGGTTAGGGTTAGGGTTAGGGTTAGGGTTAGGGTTAGGGTTAGGGTTAGGGTTAGGGTTAGGGTTAGGGTTAGGGTTAGGGTTAGGGTTAGGGTTAGGGTTAGGGTTAGGGTTAGGGTTAGGGTTAGGGTTAGGGTTAGGGTTAGGGTTAGGGTTAGGGTTAGGGTTAGGGTTAGGGTTAGGGTTAGGGTTAGGGTTAGGGTTAGGGTTAGGGTTAGGGTTAGGGTTAGGGTTAGGGTTAGGGTTAGGGTTAGGGTTAGGGTTAGGGTTAGGGTTAGGGTTAGGGTTAGGGTTAGGGTTAGGGTTAGGGTTAGGGTTAGGGTTAGGGTTAGGGTTAGGGTTAGGGTTAGGGTTAGGGTTAGGGTTAGGGTTAGGGTTAGGGTTAGGGTTAGGGTTAGGGTTAGGGTTAGGGTTAGGGTTAGGGTTAGGGTTAGGGTTAGGGTTAGGGTTAGGGTTAGGGTTAGGGTTAGGGTTAGGGTTAGGGTTAGGGTTAGGGTTAGGGTTAGGGTTAGGGTTAGGGTTAGGGTTAGGGTTAGGGTTAGGGTTAGGGTTAGGGTTAGGGTTAGGGTTAGGGTTAGGGTTAGGGTTAGGGTTAGGGTTAGGGTTAGGGTTAGGGTTAGGGTTAGGGTTAGGGTTAGGGTTAGGGTTAGGGTTAGGGTTAGGGTTAGGGTTAGGGTTAGGGTTAGGGTTAGGGTTAGGGTTAGGGTTAGGGTTAGGGTTAGGGTTAGGGTTAGGGTTAGGGTTAGGGTTAGGGTTAGGGTTAGGGTTAGGGTTAGGGTTAGGGTTAGGGTTAGGGTTAGGGTTAGGGTTAGGGTTAGGGTTAGGGTTAGGGTTAGGGTTAGGGTTAGGGTTAGGGTTAGGGTTAGGGTTAGGGTTAGGGTTAGGGTTAGGGTTAGGGTTAGGGTTAGGGTTAGGGTTAGGGTTAGGGTTAGGGTTAGGGTTAGGGTTAGGGTTAGGGTTAGGGTTAGGGTTAGGGTTAGGGTTAGGGTTAGGGTTAGGGTTAGGGTTAGGGTTAGGGTTAGGGTTAGGGTTAGGGTTAGGGTTAGGGTTAGGGTTAGGGTTAGGGTTAGGGTTAGGGTTAGGGTTAGGGTTAGGGTTAGGGTTAGGGTTAGGGTTAGGGTTAGGGTTAGGGTTAGGGTTAGGGTTAGGGTTAGGGTTAGGGTTAGGGTTAGGGTTAGGGTTAGGGTTAGGGTTAGGGTTAGGGTTAGGGTTAGGGTTAGGGTTAGGGTTAGGGTTAGGGTTAGGGTTAGGGTTAGGGTTAGGGTTAGGGTTAGGGTTAGGGTTAGGGTTAGGGTTAGGGTTAGGGTTAGGGTTAGGGTTAGGGTTAGGGTTAGGGTTAGGGTTAGGGTTAGGGTTAGGGTTAGGGTTAGGGTTAGGGTTAGGGTTAGGGTTAGGGTTAGGGTTAGGGTTAGGGTTAGGGTTAGGGTTAGGGTTAGGGTTAGGGTTAGGGTTAGGGTTAGGGTTAGGGTTAGGGTTAGGGTTAGGGTTAGGGTTAGGGTTAGGGTTAGGGTTAGGGTTAGGGTTAGGGTTAGGGTTAGGGTTAGGGTTAGGGTTAGGGTTAGGGTTAGGGTTAGGGTTAGGGTTAGGGTTAGGGTTAGGGTTAGGGTTAGGGTTAGGGTTAGGGTTAGGGTTAGGGTTAGGGTTAGGGTTAGGGTTAGGGTTAGGGTTAGGGTTAGGGTTAGGGTTAGGGTTAGGGTTAGGGTTAGGGTTAGGGTTAGGGTTAGGGTTAGGGTTAGGGTTAGGGTTAGGGTTAGGGTTAGGGTTAGGGTTAGGGTTAGGGTTAGGGTTAGGGTTAGGGTTAGGGTTAGGGTTAGGGTTAGGGTTAGGGTTAGGGTTAGGGTTAGGGTTAGGGTTAGGGTTAGGGTTAGGGTTAGGGTTAGGGTTAGGGTTAGGGTTAGGGTTAGGGTTAGGGTTAGGGTTAGGGTTAGGGTTAGGGTTAGGGTTAGGGTTAGGGTTAGGGTTAGGGTTAGGGTTAGGGTTAGGGTTAGGGTTAGGGTTAGGGTTAGGGTTAGGGTTAGGGTTAGGGTTAGGGTTAGGGTTAGGGTTAGGGTTAGGGTTAGGGTTAGGGTTAGGGTTAGGGTTAGGGTTAGGGTTAGGGTTAGGGTTAGGGTTAGGGTTAGGGTTAGGGTTAGGGTTAGGGTTAGGGTTAGGGTTAGGGTTAGGGTTAGGGTTAGGGTTAGGGTTAGGGTTAGGGTTAGGGTTAGGGTTAGGGTTAGGGTTAGGGTTAGGGTTAGGGTTAGGGTTAGGGTTAGGGTTAGGGTTAGGGTTAGGGTTAGGGTTAGGGTTAGGGTTAGGGTTAGGGTTAGGGTTAGGGTTAGGGTTAGGGTTAGGGTTAGGGTTAGGGTTAGGGTTAGGGTTAGGGTTAGGGTTAGGGTTAGGGTTAGGGTTAGGGTTAGGGTTAGGGTTAGGGTTAGGGTTAGGGTTAGGGTTAGGGTTAGGGTTAGGGTTAGGGTTAGGGTTAGGGTTAGGGTTAGGGTTAGGGTTAGGGTTAGGGTTAGGGTTAGGGTTAGGGTTAGGGTTAGGGTTAGGGTTAGGGTTAGGGTTAGGGTTAGGGTTAGGGTTAGGGTTAGGGTTAGGGTTAGGGTTAGGGTTAGGGTTAGGGTTAGGGTTAGGGTTAGGGTTAGGGTTAGGGTTAGGGTTAGGGTTAGGGTTAGGGTTAGGGTTAGGGTTAGGGTTAGGGTTAGGGTTAGGGTTAGGGTTAGGGTTAGGGTTAGGGTTAGGGTTAGGGTTAGGGTTAGGGTTAGGGTTAGGGTTAGGGTTAGGGTTAGGGTTAGGGTTAGGGTTAGGGTTAGGGTTAGGGTTAGGGTTAGGGTTAGGGTTAGGGTTAGGGTTAGGGTTAGGGTTAGGGTTAGGGTTAGGGTTAGGGTTAGGGTTAGGGTTAGGGTTAGGGTTAGGGTTAGGGTTAGGGTTAGGGTTAGGGTTAGGGTTAGGGTTAGGGTTAGGGTTAGGGTTAGGGTTAGGGTTAGGGTTAGGGTTAGGGTTAGGGTTAGGGTTAGGGTTAGGGTTAGGGTTAGGGTTAGGGTTAGGGTTAGGGTTAGGGTTAGGGTTAGGGTTAGGGTTAGGGTTAGGGTTAGGGTTAGGGTTAGGGTTAGGGTTAGGGTTAGGGTTAGGGTTAGGGTTAGGGTTAGGGTTAGGGTTAGGGTTAGGGTTAGGGTTAGGGTTAGGGTTAGGGTTAGGGTTAGGGTTAGGGTTAGGGTTAGGGTTAGGGTTAGGGTTAGGGTTAGGGTTAGGGTTAGGGTTAGGGTTAGGGTTAGGGTTAGGGTTAGGGTTAGGGTTAGGGTTAGGGTTAGGGTTAGGGTTAGGGTTAGGGTTAGGGTTAGGGTTAGGGTTAGGGTTAGGGTTAGGGTTAGGGTTAGGGTTAGGGTTAGGGTTAGGGTTAGGGTTAGGGTTAGGGTTAGGGTTAGGGTTAGGGTTAGGGTTAGGGTTAGGGTTAGGGTTAGGGTTAGGGTTAGGGTTAGGGTTAGGGTTAGGGTTAGGGTTAGGGTTAGGGTTAGGGTTAGGGTTAGGGTTAGGGTTAGGGTTAGGGTTAGGGTTAGGGTTAGGGTTAGGGTTAGGGTTAGGGTTAGGGTTAGGGTTAGGGTTAGGGTTAGGGTTAGGGTTAGGGTTAGGGTTAGGGTTAGGGTTAGGGTTAGGGTTAGGGTTAGGGTTAGGGTTAGGGTTAGGGTTAGGGTTAGGGTTAGGGTTAGGGTTAGGGTTAGGGTTAGGGTTAGGGTTAGGGTTAGGGTTAGGGTTAGGGTTAGGGTTAGGGTTAGGGTTAGGGTTAGGGTTAGGGTTAGGGTTAGGGTTAGGGTTAGGGTTAGGGTTAGGGTTAGGGTTAGGGTTAGGGTTAGGGTTAGGGTTAGGGTTAGGGTTAGGGTTAGGGTTAGGGTTAGGGTTAGGGTTAGGGTTAGGGTTAGGGTTAGGGTTAGGGTTAGGGTTAGGGTTAGGGTTAGGGTTAGGGTTAGGGTTAGGGTTAGGGTTAGGGTTAGGGTTAGGGTTAGGGTTAGGGTTAGGGTTAGGGTTAGGGTTAGGGTTAGGGTTAGGGTTAGGGTTAGGGTTAGGGTTAGGGTTAGGGTTAGGGTTAGGGTTAGGGTTAGGGTTAGGGTTAGGGTTAGGGTTAGGGTTAGGGTTAGGGTTAGGGTTAGGGTTAGGGTTAGGGTTAGGGTTAGGGTTAGGGTTAGGGTTAGGGTTAGGGTTAGGGTTAGGGTTAGGGTTAGGGTTAGGGTTAGGGTTAGGGTTAGGGTTAGGGTTAGGGTTAGGGTTAGGGTTAGGGTTAGGGTTAGGGTTAGGGTTAGGGTTAGGGTTAGGGTTAGGGTTAGGGTTAGGGTTAGGGTTAGGGTTAGGGTTAGGGTTAGGGTTAGGGTTAGGGTTAGGGTTAGGGTTAGGGTTAGGGTTAGGGTTAGGGTTAGGGTTAGGGTTAGGGTTAGGGTTAGGGTTAGGGTTAGGGTTAGGGTTAGGGTTAGGGTTAGGGTTAGGGTTAGGGTTAGGGTTAGGGTTAGGGTTAGGGTTAGGGTTAGGGTTAGGGTTAGGGTTAGGGTTAGGGTTAGGGTTAGGGTTAGGGTTAGGGTTAGGGTTAGGGTTAGGGTTAGGGTTAGGGTTAGGGTTAGGGTTAGGGTTAGGGTTAGGGTTAGGGTTAGGGTTAGGGTTAGGGTTAGGGTTAGGGTTAGGGTTAGGGTTAGGGTTAGGGTTAGGGTTAGGGTTAGGGTTAGGGTTAGGGTTAGGGTTAGGGTTAGGGTTAGGGTTAGGGTTAGGGTTAGGGTTAGGGTTAGGGTTAGGGTTAGGGTTAGGGTTAGGGTTAGGGTTAGGGTTAGGGTTAGGGTTAGGGTTAGGGTTAGGGTTAGGGTTAGGGTTAGGGTTAGGGTTAGGGTTAGGGTTAGGGTTAGGGTTAGGGTTAGGGTTAGGGTTAGGGTTAGGGTTAGGGTTAGGGTTAGGGTTAGGGTTAGGGTTAGGGTTAGGGTTAGGGTTAGGGTTAGGGTTAGGGTTAGGGTTAGGGTTAGGGTTAGGGTTAGGGTTAGGGTTAGGGTTAGGGTTAGGGTTAGGGTTAGGGTTAGGGTTAGGGTTAGGGTTAGGGTTAGGGTTAGGGTTAGGGTTAGGGTTAGGGTTAGGGTTAGGGTTAGGGTTAGGGTTAGGGTTAGGGTTAGGGTTAGGGTTAGGGTTAGGGTTAGGGTTAGGGTTAGGGTTAGGGTTAGGGTTAGGGTTAGGGTTAGGGTTAGGGTTAGGGTTAGGGTTAGGGTTAGGGTTAGGGTTAGGGTTAGGGTTAGGGTTAGGGTTAGGGTTAGGGTTAGGGTTAGGGTTAGGGTTAGGGTTAGGGTTAGGGTTAGGGTTAGGGTTAGGGTTAGGGTTAGGGTTAGGGTTAGGGTTAGGGTTAGGGTTAGGGTTAGGGTTAGGGTTAGGGTTAGGGTTAGGGTTAGGGTTAGGGTTAGGGTTAGGGTTAGGGTTAGGGTTAGGGTTAGGGTTAGGGTTAGGGTTAGGGTTAGGGTTAGGGTTAGGGTTAGGGTTAGGGTTAGGGTTAGGGTTAGGGTTAGGGTTAGGGTTAGGGTTAGGGTTAGGGTTAGGGTTAGGGTTAGGGTTA
>CM061271.1:10000-220000 GCA_030848825.1 Tadarida brasiliensis
CTAACCCTAACCCTAACCCTAACCCTAACCCTAACCCTAACCCTAACCCTAACCCTAACCCTAACCCTAACCCTAACCCTAACCCTAACCCTAACCCTAACCCTAACCCTAACCCTAACCCTAACCCTAACCCTAAACCCTAACCCTAACCCTAACCCTAACCCTAACCCGTACCCTAACCCTAACCCTAACCCTAACCCTAACCCTAACCCTAACCCTAACCCGTACCCTAACCCTAACCCTAACCCGTACCCTAACCCTAACCCGTACCCTAACCCTAACCCGTACCCTAACCCTAACCCGTACCCTAACCCTAACCCGTACCCTAACCCTAACCCGTACCCTAACCCTAACCCTAACCCGTACCCTAACCCGTACCCTAACCCGTACCCTAACCCGTACCCTAACCCGTACCCTAACCCTAACCCTAACCCTAACCCGTACCCTAACCCTAACCCGTACCCTAACCCGTACCCTAACCCTAACCCTAACCCTAACCCTAACCCCTAACCCTAACCCTAACCCTAACCCTAACCCTAACCCTAACCCTAACCCTAACCCTAACCCTAACCCGTACCCTAACCCTAACCCGTACCCTAACCCGTACCCTAACCCGTACCCTAACCCTAACCCTAACCCTAACCCGTACCCTAACCCTAACCCTAACCCTAACCCTAACCCTAACCCGTACCCTAACCCGTACCCTAACCCTAACCCGTACCCTAACCCTAACCCTAACCCTAACCCGTACCCTAACCCGTACCCTAACCCTAACCCTAACCCTAACCCTAACCCTAACCCGTACCCTAACCCGTACCCTAACCCTAACCCTAACCCGTACCCTAACCCTAACCCGTACCCTAACCCGTACCCTAACCCGTACCCTAACCCGTACCCTAACCCTAACCCGTACCCTAACCCGTACCCTAACCCGTACCCTAACCCGTACCCTAACCCGTACCCTAACCCGTACCCTAACCCGTACCCTAACCCGTACCCTAACCCGTACCCTAACCCTAACCCGTACCCTAACCCTAACCCGTACCCTAACCCTAACCCGTACCCTAACCCGTACCCTAACCCTAACCCGTACCCTAACCCGTACCCTAACCCGTACCCTAACCCGTACCCTAACCCGTACCCTAACCCGTACCCTAACCCTAACCCGTACCCTAACCCGTACCCTAACCCGTACCCTAACCCGTACCCTAACCCTAACCCGTACCCTAACCCTAACCCTAACCCTAACCCTAACCCTAACCCTAACCCTAACCCGTACCCTAACCCTAACCCGTACCCTAACCCTAACCCTAACCCTAACCCGTACCCTAACCCGTACCCTAACCCTAACCCTAACCCTAACCCGTACCCTAACCCTAACCCGTACCCTAACCCTAACCCTAACCCTAACCCTAACCCTAACCCTAACCCTAACCCGTACCCTAACCCTAACCCGTACCCTAACCCTAACCCGTACCCTAACCCGTACCCTAACCCTAACCCGTACCCTAACCCTAACCCGTACCCTAACCCGTACCCTAACCCTAACCCGTACCCTAACCCTAACCCTAACCCTAACCCTAACCCGTACCCTAACCCTAACCCGTACCCTAACCCTAACCCTAACCCTAACCCTAACCCTAACCCGTACCCTAACCCTAACCCGTACCCTAACCCTAACCCGTACCCTAACCCGTACCCTAACCCGTACCCTAACCCGTACCCTAACCCGTACCCTAACCCGTACCCTAACCCGTACCCTAACCCTAACCCTAACCCTAACCCTAACCCTAACCCTAACCCTAACCCTAACCCTAACCCTAACCCTAACCCTAACCCTAACCCTAACCCTAACCCTAACCCTAACCCTAACCCGTACCCTAACCCTAACCCTAACCCTAACCCTAACCCTAACCCTAACCCGTACCCTAACCCGTACCCTAACCCGTACCCTAACCCGTACCCTAACCCTAACCCGTACCCTAACCCGTACCCTAACCCGTACCCTAACCCGTACCCTAACCCGTACCCTAACCCGTACCCTAACCCTAACCCTAACCCCTAACCCGTACCCTAACCCGTACCCTAACCCTAACCCGTACCCTAACCCGTACCCTAACCCGTACCCTAACCCGTACCCTAACCCGTACCCTAACCCTAACCCGTACCCTAACCCGTACCCTAACCCGTACCCTAACCCTAACCCTAACCCGTACCCTAACCCGTACCCTAACCCGTACCCTAACCCGTACCCTAACCCTAACCCTAACCCTAACCCTAACCCTAACCCGTACCCTAACCCGTACCCTAACCCGTACCCTAACCCGTACCCTAACCCGTACCCTAACCCGTACCCTAACCCGTACCCTAACCCGTACCCTAACCCTAACCCTAAACCCTAACCCGTACCCTAACCCTAACCCGTACCCTAACCCGTACCCTAACCCGTACCCTAACCCTAACCCGTACCCTAACCCTAACCCGTACCCTAACCCTAACCCGTACCCTAACCCGTACCCTAACCCGTACCCTAACCCGTACCCTAACCCGTACCCTAACCCGTACCCTAACCCTAACCCTAACCCGTACCCTAACCCGTACCCTAACCCGTACCCTAACCCGTACCCTAACCCTAACCCTAACCCGTTCACTAACCCTAACCCTAACCCGTACCCTAACCCTAACCCTAACCCGTACCCTAACCCTAACCCGTTCACTAACCCTAACCCATTCACTAACCCGTTCACTAACCCTAACCTTTTTACTAACCCGTTCACTAACCCGTTCACTAACCCTTACCTGTTCACTAATCCGTTCACTAACCCTAACCTGTTCACTAACCCGTTCACTAACCCGTTCACTAACCCTAACCAGTTCACTAACCCGTTCACTAACCCTAACCTGTTCACTATCCCGTTCACTACCCCATTCAGTAATCCTAACCCGTTCACTAACCCGTTCACTAGCCCATCCCAATCTCAACCCCGCCCATCTAACCTAAAAGGAAAACATTGTTAGTTAAAACAAAACACATTATATTACGGGGACTGGAAAGGTATGTCATTTTTTTTTTTTACATTAACTTCAAACAGATAAATTTTTAACAAGGTTTTACTTTTAATCAGTGATATAATTACCCTCAATATCAACAATCTTTTGACATCTAGTATACAAATTTTCAATGCCAGATCGATAAAAATCAATTGGTTATGGAGCATAATATCTGGAGATCGCATTTTGGACATTATCCAAATTTTCAAATTTTTTCCACTTAGAAAATATTGTAACGATTGGAATAAATGGAAATCCGATGGTGCAATATCGGGCGAGTGTGGTGGGTGAGGCAATACCTCCCTCTGCAATTCATTAATTTTTTCTAGGGTTCGTCTTGCGCAATGCGGTCTTGCATTATTGTGTTGCAGAATAACACCTTTTCTGGTGACAATTGCTGGGCACTTTTCAATTAAAGATTGATTTACTCGATCCAATTGTTCACAGTAAAGGTCTGCATTCAGTTTGTGCAGGTTTCAGCACTTCAAAATGAACCACCCAGCGAATACTCCACCAGACACACAAAAGTGCCTTTTTGGGGTGTAAACCTGGCTTAGCTGTACTTCGTGGTGATTCATTCGAAGAGAGCTACTGCCTTTTGTGTTTTGGATTGTCATAGAGGACCCCTTATTTATCTCCAGTGATCAAGTGATCAAAAAATGCTTCTGTATTGTGCCCCTGAAGCAATAAGTTGCATGTGGTGGACAGGTTAGCTTTGTTTTCTTTGGACAGATTCTGTGGGACCCAAACACCTGCTCTGCTTACTTTACCGGTCTGCTGCAAATGTTCTTGGATGGGCGACCAAGGTTTGTTAAGAGTGTCTGACAGTTCCTAGACTGTCTGACAGGGATTTGCTTCCACTTCCGCCCTTAACATGGCATTACTTTAACGACATTACTTTCCAGTCCCCCTAATATATATGGAATTTTGGCACACAATTCATGTTATCAGCATTATGATACTAACAGCAAATTTCAGCAAACTTTGCAATACACAAACAGTATCCCATCATTACCAATTAAACTTCAGCACAACAAGAAAAACTATCTGAATACCAAACACAGAGCCCTTGGAATGCACAAAACACGTAAAAATTTTTGTCACCAATAACACCGTTATACATAACCAAGAACTTCAGAAAGGCATGCATGAAAAAACAAGAAACATTTCAAAGAGCAACATGAACACTTCCTTCTCCAGACAGGACACGTGAGCTAAACAACTACTGAACTCAATTTCCAACCTCCAAATTCCTGGTTGGTGACCTTCACGGACACAACAACAGTAAAGTAAAATAAACAGTTTCAAATGTTGGCGATGGCCTTGAAAACTTGGAACTCTTAAACATCGGTTCCATAAATTGAAAATACTGCAGCCCCTGGCAAACAACTTGGAATTTCACCAAAACAAATACCATGTGCTGTTCAGTAATTTCCCCTCAAATACCTACCCGAGAAATCTTAAGTACGACTGTTCAAGATAGCCTAAAGCAAGAACTGTTCAAGTATGCATCAAAAAATACATGAATGATCAAAAATGTTTAACTCTGTCCATGGAAAAGAACTGTGCCCCAGTGCACCTATGCACAGCACAGTTTGGGATGTTGGGGTTACAGAAAAATTTCAGCACAAATCCAGAGGATATGGAGAATATGTTTAATTTACCTTTTCAGTGTTGTTAATGCAAGAAGTATTTAAAGGGAATAATATTTTCTCGCAGTTTATTCGAGTCAAACTATGAACGGTTCCTGGGAAGCAATATTTAAATGGATCGAGATATGTTTTCAGTGATTCACACTTTTGCATTTTACTCTACATATGACAATTGAAAGAGAAATTAGATTTATTAAATGTATAGGGAATATATTTCACAGGCAGGAAAAAGTAAGCTAAGGAAACCTCTAGAATTCAGTGAAAAGTAAAAAAGCATATGTCTTATATAGGTGGGTAAAAGATACTTCTTAGATAATAATTAACAGGATTAAAATGGTCATTGGGATTTATAGTTTCTCTTCTGCAATATAGATTATATCCTGAAGGGACTGGGGGAAAAAACAGAACTAATTTGACATTTTAAAGGTATGTTTTCCCAGATATGAAAAGACAAGACACAGACTTACTGAAGATAAAGGTTGACTCTTGTCAAAGAAGAAGCTAGTCTGAGACATGGCTATCTACCATGAACGACTGTAGCTTAAAAGTGTTAATTCCAGGCTGTCCTTTGTGGTTATTTTAGGTCTCTGACTTGGCAAGTCCATCCTGCAAGCCTTCCCTGAGCTTGTCAGAATAGTGTTTAGACACTTTTCATTAATTATTTCTCGATAGGACATAAATTCATTCAAATAATGCATTGAAGATCAACCTATTGGTGGGATAATGAGATCCCAGGGTGCTGGGAAGGCTTATTTCTAAGAACTGTCCCTGTTAGTGTTTGTTGTGTTAAAAACAATGGACCCTGGGGTGGGGTGAGGCAGGAATATAACCTTGGATGGCAGTCGAGGCCATATTTTTTTTCTGCCAAGTGAAAGGCAGGCACATTGGAAGAAGTCCTATCTTACGGACCTTTAAGAGATTATCATGGATCATTTACTGTTTAGTATAATATGTGTTTGTACATCTAAAGCATTGAATATATAGTTTTAGATTTTATTATTTATTTCTAAGATAAATTTTTATTTATTGTGGGCCACTTATTTCCCACTGGAAATATTCAGATGCTGTGCCCGGCTAGTGTGGCTCAGTGGTTGAGCGACTACCAGTGCACCAACAGGTTGCTGATTCAAAATGCCAATCGGGGCACATGCCCAAGTCATGGGCATCATCCTAAGTGGGGGAAATGTAGGAGGCAGCCAATCTATGTTTCTCTCTCATCAATGTCTTTTCTCGCTCCCTCTCCCTTCTTCTCTCTCTAAAATCAATAAAGAAATACTAACAAAAATATTTTTTGGGAAAAAAACAAACCTGAAATCTATATGTCTTTTCATTTTAACAATATAATGCTGTAAATAGAAATTATTATTTAAAATTTCAGACACCGGGAGAACAGTGAGAGTTTTGTAATTTTTTGGTGCCTTCTTAGCAGTTGTAGAAGACTCTTTTAGTTATTGTAATTTTCTTAGAATACAGCTACTAATAACTATTGGATTAAGGAGTAATATATTTTCATAATTAGGTTTTAGGTTTGTATAAATTTTGTAAATATTTTTCATTATCTTTAAGTAATGCTATTTTTTATTGTAAAAGGGAAACCTTAATAAATGATATAGAAAGTTATTTTCTATATCTTTAATAACTATTAAGAATTGGGTCATATTTGCAGGATTTGACAGAAGCCTAAAGAATAAGTATAAGTAATGTCACTGTTAATATTAGTACTAGTAATCATCGGTAGGTATAAAGGCCTTGTCGCTCTCTTTGGATACCTGGTTATTTTTGGTGTTTGGGCTTTATATCCTAAAAAAATGTTTGATTTCCACTGTAGAGGGAGGTGAGTGACAGAGAAAAGGTCCATAGGTGGTTAAGAACCTAATAATGTTCTTTATGAAACAGTTGGACAGAGTCTTAAATTTTTTTTCTAATGTTCAAAATCTAGCTGTAGACCGTGGTCATTGAACTCATCATCTCCCAAGAATATATTATGAAATGAATACTATTACTTTATCGGTCCCCATGACATAGTAATATGCAATGTCCACTTTTAGTGTTTCTTATATTTGAAGAAAAGGATTTTTAAAATTATTTTATAAATTATTTTGATGAAACAATTTCACAGATAAATATCGTTGACATAATCAGTATCATTGACCTTATCGGTGTCACTAAACTAATCGGCATCGTCAACTGAATCAGTTTCAAGCATCTAAAATTAATTTAATCCAGTCAATTAAATTTATTTACCCAATTTAATCAAAAATTATTTTTAACCTTTAAAAGTCAGATTTCACCAAACATAGTTATTCTTTCTTCAGTCCCATAATCCATCGTTTGTTAAATTTAGGTTATTTGCCAGTATGTTGGTGATTTCATTTATTTCTTAGTTTTCCAAAATTTTGTGTAAAGATATGACTGAGTCAGAGTCCTCTCGATAGATTTTTTTAAAGACGTAACTTATTTGCAAATGAATTAGACTAAAACGATGATGGTCTACAAATAACTAAACTTAAAGTGGCATGGTTACAGATTTCATGGACAGAAAATTTGCCTCTATAGTTACTGTAAAATGATATAAAGAATAATATAAATTCCATTTTATTTTTTACTTTTATTAAATAATTTCAATTAATAGGTAAGATGTTAAAATGATTCCGATGGCTCATCGGAAGTGTATATTGACCACTGGTAACGATTCATAAACTAGACTACAGACACCTGGAGTATTACTGCCAGATGTCCTCATGGGGAGAGATTACCTTTGGCTACCTGGTGTCACTGACAAAACCCCTGCTATACCAGGGAAAAGCAGACTTCTTGGGTTAAGACATGTATATTGAGTGTAAATGAAACAAGGTGCATAAAACAACAGTCCCTCAGCAGAGAGCAGTGTTGAATTTGATCAGAATTCAGTGGTCATGTCATAGGATGAGGAACACAGATACAGGAGAGCCCGTGACTATTTTTCCTTGTTTGCATTACACGTCTATACTGCAAATGCCTGTCATGCAAGGAGGGAGGCCCCTTGACTCAGAGTCAAGCCTATAGATCTAAAATCATCTACATTTTTTAGCTAAATTCTCTATATTTAAGGTGGCCCAGAGTGGACGCTTTACATAACTCTGTACAGATTATAGATATTATTTCCCCTCTGAGTTCTACTGAATTTGATTAGGAAAATTTGATTTTAATAATACGGAGAGAGGCTGGGCTGGGAATGAAACCCACTTGTAACAATTTTCATCCAAACCCAGGCATCCTCTACATTGCTTTTTTGTTAGAGAAAGAAAAGGATAGGATTCCTCTGGCTCCTTAGGGTTAATTAGTAGCCCATTTATAGATATTACATACCTGAAGGACTTTAACTGGGGTAAACAGAATCTGAGCTGCTTGTTCCATATCTAGGACCCTTTACACCTATTGCTGTGATAGCCATATTGTGTCCTTTTGGGAGTATAGTAATTTTCTGGTGTATAAAATAAAAATGCTCACATATTGGATGAGCCTGGAATATATAGGAAATTCAACATCATTAAAATTACCATATAATGTCTGAGACAACAGGTGGGAGTCTTCACATCTCCCTGGGGCATTGCTGTCCAAGTCAACCTGTCATCTTCCCATGGGAAACCAGGGAAGTATTGACTGGCATTATACAGGAATGCTAAAAGGGCATACTATAAATGTTATTGAACAGTACCAGCAGTACACAGGCATGGCTGATACAAACGTCTGTGAGTGTGGAAGCTAAGGGTGTCTGGGAATGACCACCTTGTTCATAGTCATGATGTTCTGTGCAGATCTCCATTGTCTCCATTTGGTTTCTTTAATGCAATGATAGGAGAATCACAGAGGTTCATGAAAGGAACTGTAACTCCACCTTTTTATCGGAACTTTAATTTTCTAAACTATTAATAGGGAGAAACAGAAATTCCTGCTCATAACACTCAAAGCAGCCCTATGCTTGTTTCTAGGTGTGGTTTTTGTTTTTGTTTTTGTTTTCTGAACTTTCATTTCAGGTTTATAGAATCTTCAAAGTGGACAGACTTGTCTACAGTTTTCCTGCAAACCTTATGTAGTAATTCTCTGGATTTTGCTCCCAGAAACCAATAGCTACATTAATTGGAATAGGTTAAAATAGCCAGGATTACATATTTGAACAGTTAAACTTCTTTATAAAACGATCAGAATGCCGCACAAATGTAGTTACTGCCAGATTCCACACGCTGAAATTGGACTCTATAGCTGAACATGGATCCTGCACATGAACCGAGAACACAAATTCACACCCAAAAAGCGCCAAAACTGCGCACACACAACAGAATAAAGATTTGACCTAAAACCACAGACCCTGGACATGGAACGTGGATACATAAACAAGATTCCATAGCCTCAATCAGGAGTTGGAGCCAGTGACCAGAACCCAGTTGCCAGATTCCCAATGCATGAACTGAACCAGATCCTCACATTGTGAACAAACCCATGAGTCGATAAAGCTGCTCTAACTCTGAGCAGCTAGGTTAACAGATACTTTTTCATGTCAATGTAAATGCAGAAAAGAAAAAAAGAACCTGCAGAAATTCAAAATAGCACCAAACGTTGCAGTAACAGATCACAAATGCTAACAAAGTAAACAAAAAAATATATACATAAGGCTTACCTTTGCCGGCAGATGTCCGTGTTCTCTCAGCTTCAGCAGTTTCAGGGTTTAAATTTCTTGGTGAACTCATCAAGATCCCAGAGAAAATGGGGGAAATGGCTAGTTCCTCTCTGGCGGAGACCAGCTGTTCTTCAAAGGAAGCTGTTGGAACTCCTATTCTCATGTTCCCTTACGTCAGTAGGGAGTGGTAGTGGAGGAGATGGATGGGGAAGGAAGAGGGAGGGAACGGGCAAGGCAAAACAAGGGAGCTAAGACACCAAAGAACAGAGTGGAGTAGGTACAAAAGGTATATGAATGGAGTGTGGACATTTATTAGCTTCACAAAAGCTCAGAGATGGTCTGTAACATTATTAATGCCTTTTTTTGGTAATTTCTCTGTGCTGATCCTAAAACTTCTAATTTCCAAATCAAGGTAAGCTTTCCAACCATTCATTCTGCTTAATTCTAGAGCAGACATGTTTCTAAATTTTACATGCAAAAAAATAATGCGTGCAGCCAAAGACAACGGCATTTGGGCCATTTTAAGGAGATGATTTCTAGTTCAATCCTCTCAGGTCTATAAAGCGCTTCCCCAATAAAAGGCTTCCAAACAGGAGTATGAAGGAGAGCTGGGATCTGGGGGTTTCTGGACTTATAGACACAATTGCCTATGTTAATTTTATGGGCATTTTCAAAATCTGCAGAGCCTGAGCAAATTCTCTAGGGACGGGATGTGCTGGGTCAAAGTGTACTGCTTATGGCTTGAGCTCCAGGAGCACTCAGGCTTTGAGTCGCACTCAACCCTGTTAAATGCCTCAGTTTCTCTGCTCAGCTGTCTAATATAGCCATGAGGACTCAGAGTGCTAGGTGACCAGCCTTTATATGTGCATCCCCGAATGAGTCAGTTGTGTAAGTACAGTTGAGTAGGATTTCCCTACGGGGCCCCTGCACGTCATGAAGAAGGACCTCTGACAACTCTACAAAGATTCTTAGTCACCTAAGAACACCCAAGATTCGGCTGGAGGGAGGATGTGCCCCTTCTTTTTGGAGTCAATGAGTTCAGCTCTCGTTTATACAACAAAGGTCTTTGCTCAGACTCTCTGAAAGCAATTACAATGGAAATTCCAAATGCAAAAGCCGGCCACCCATTTTCCCTCCTGTCTTCCCTTAGCCTGGGTTCTGTCAACCCTTGACCCTGTCAGGTCTGTGTGTGGCCCATTTTCGTTCATAAAGTGAAACAAGGGAAGAGCTTAATTAAGATAGAAGAGGCAAGATCAAGGAGGGTCTTTGGAGACAGGTTTAGGGGGTTAGCCCGGGACAAGCTGCTACTCTCACTGCTCCCCTTATTGTAAATCTCATAGGGACCTTTAGAGTAGGAAAGAAAAAGCAAAGGTAAGAAATAAGAGAAGGAAAAACAGAGAAGGTGTGCTCAAGGAGCAGTGCACACTGTATCCTTTATCTCAAGGGTTTGTCCTGTTTGGTAAAGGTGACACTTTTGAGAGAGAACTCAGGGGGATATCTCAATACAATATACATAAACTTTCCAGGTGTGTCCTTTTGAGGACAGTCTGCAGACAAAGGATTTGGAGAGAAGGACAAATCCCCGGAGTCCATGGGAGTTCAGTGATTCTCCTCAGGAGTTGTGTCTGCCCATATTGTCCATCACAGGTATATGCCTATCCTACTAGTCTACATAGAGTCCCTATGCCCTTGTCCCTGAGAAAGAGACTGAAGAGAACAGTGAAGAATTCAAGCCTTTGGGGTCAGTGCCAGGAGCTGTCAGGCATGTGTTACAGTCATCTGATCACGTTCAATTGGACACCTGCAAGAAAGGGTTCCCTTGGCCGTCAGGTCAGGTGACAAAGGTCAGCACCCAAGGGACTCCTGTCTCCAACCTCCATTCAATTTCGTGCAGAATGACAGGAAAGGACAGTGATAGAGAGGAGAAACAGGGACTATGGTCTCTGGGAAAACAACCTACTGGGTGATCAGGGCTGAGGATGGACCAATGTTTGCTTTTTCATAGTGTGCCTGTGTTGCTCGGATGTTTGCTTGACACCGGCGGGCCACCTAAAGCAATCTTGCTCATTCTGAGACCGGTGTATCCTGTCATGGGAGTCTTCTAGAGGCAGCTGCCCTTGTGGCTCTTAAATGTCTGACCCATGCCTGCAGGAGATGGCCCATAGGGAGACCAAAAGTCCAGGTGTCAGAGAAAGAAATCAGCTCGGCATCAGCACTACGTTCCCATAAACAGGGGATTGGGCTGTACATTGCTGAGGAAGCCTGTTCCCTGTGTCTTTAATGCCAGGCACGCTAGTCGCTTTTGAGTGGCTGACAGGGTCCTGATGTTTGTCCTCCCAAAAGAAAGGAAAAGAGCAAAGCTATAGACAGTCCATTTATCTTACCGTTCCTGACAATCCCAGATGAGTCCCCAAAGATGAAACCAAGCTGCAGTGTCCGGATGCACCATCTCACAAAATTGGAGAGTTCGCAAAAGGTAAGCGAAAGGAAAGTGGATTTGAAAGCTACACAGACTCGCCACAACAGGGAGGGGACCAAGTAGGTTTCCCGTGGGGCTCTGTTGTCTAGGGACAGACATATACTTTGCAAGCCTGTCATTGGTCCTTTCAAACAATTCTGCCTTAGTAATGTCCACACACTTTAAAGCTTGTGGTTTCCCCGACTGGGTTCAGCCCTGTGTCATCTATAGGGGCCTTAGTGGGTTCTCTTTTCATGATAACTTTAACTTATCCCAGGCTATGAGTGAGCAGGAGGGGAAACATGCTGGGAGCAACCCTGTGCTTGTTCTAGGTTTCTCCCCCAAATCCAGTCTTTGATTTCTACAATCCGTTTTCAGGTGACCTGACTTTCTGCAGTGGGAACACTCTACTTTTGCAGCAGAACTCATTCAGCAATCTGATTGCCTTGCTCCCAGACACAAGCAGGTATGTTACTTGGAATAGGTCAGAATTACCAGCACTATGTTCTTTAACAGTAAATAAAAATCCTTTGCTAATCCATCAGGGTCTCAGAAAAAGGAATGGCTACAATTACTGTTCCCCTCTTGAAGGAAACTGGCCTTTCTGGGGGGTTTTGTTATGGAATTAACCTGCACTCCTTCCAGGAACCTCTATTGTGCATTTCTATAAATGCAGATTGAGAACTTCTGACCTTGAAGGCAAAATCTGCCTACTTAATTTTACTTGTATTTCCAGATTTGTAGAGTCCAGATAAACCTCCAGATGTGCTGTGTACTGACTTGCCTGTCTGGGAGCTGAGCCCCAAATTGCATCAAACTCAGCCCTCCTTTCCCGTGGCCCCATCCCTCACTGCTGAACCTGCCTTTATCTCCTCACTTTGATGCATGAAAAGGAGCATATCCAGCGATCAAGGTCATTATTTTTTCTCGGTTTCACCTTTTAAAAAGGTCACTGGAAAGGGACTTGAACCATGGATGCCCAAGCAAGGTCTTGAATGCTTCCAGGATACTCGGGTGGGGGATATAAGATCTTGCAAAGTATTGGCAGCCCATAAATTATTAGACCTTGTAGACAGTTTGAGGTTTCCCATTCCAGTAGCCAAGAAATTTCCCTAGCTTTGCAATAACCTGACTCAACTCCATAAAGTGGAGGACTCCTATTAGTATTAAATTCAATACAGTGACTTTCATTTGATGGACACCAGATGTCTGAACCAAAATAAGTATCCCAGACACAGACCCTGGACTCTGTAACCTTGACCCTAGACTGGCCCACAAACCAAAACAAGTACCTAGAAGCTGTTTCCCAGACCCAAACAGACCAAGCAGCACAAAACCTAGAAGCCACAGGCCAGAGATGTCACTGGATTCATAATGCCAGATTCCACACACCAGAATATGAATCTGTAACTGCAGATGGACCCCCACATGGAAACTCAGGACATAAACTCACACCCAAAGATGCACTAAACCCAAGACAAACAGCTGGATAAAGATTTGACCTTAAAACACAGATGCTGGACATGGAACATGGATCCATAACAAAAGCACTGTCGCCACAATCGGGTCTTGGAGCCAGGCACCAGACCCCAGTTACCATATGCCAGATGCATGAACTAAACCAGAAACTCACATTGGAAACAAACTCATAATTCAATTAAAGTTTTAAAAAAATCTCTCTAAGTCCAAACAGCTATTTTAACAACAATACTATTTTCATGTCAATGTAAATGTAGAAGAGAAAAAAATAAGTCACAGAACTTCAAAATTCTAACAAACCCTGCATCAACAGACCAAAAAGGCAAACAAAGTGAACCAAAATGAGACTTACCTGTGCCAGCAGACGCTCATGATCTCTCAGCATCAGCAGTTTCAGAAGTTAGCAATTTCCCAGCCATTAATTTCAAAACTGTGAGAGATTTAAAAAAAAAAAAAAAGGTCATTTTCTCATACCTCGTCAATTATAAAAACTGGAGTAATAATCAACTAAACATAATAAGATGAACAGGATCTATTTCACATTTTTTTTTCTTTATTGATTTTAGAGAGAGAGGAAAGGATAGGAAGAGAGAGATAGAAACATCGATGAGAGAGAACATCGATTGGCCACCTCCTGCATGCCCCCCACTGGGGATCAGGCCCACAACCTGGGCATGTGCCCTGACCGGGAATCGAACTGGCAACCTCTTGGTGCATGGGTCAAACTCAACCACTGAGCCATACCAGCCAGGCTCCACATTTAATATATAAACAAGGGAAACTCACATACAAATCAACACCAAAAACAAGGAGGTAATATGGGGTATATGGAACATTTCAAAAAATAAGAGAACATGTTCTTAGATTGTAGAGTTGAAATGGATGATGTGCAGGTAACTTAGGGAAAGTGCAGCATATGTAGCATTTTTATGTACTTTAGGCAATACCAAAAACTATAGCATAAAGGAATTAAGGTTAGGGAATCAACAAACTCCTGCTTCGAGTCTTAATGTCTAGACCTCATGCTTTTCCGACTAAATCTCTTAGGAATAAATGGGGTACATTCAGAAGTTCTTTTCTTTTTCTTATCAACCTAAAATAAACATTCCATAGGCAAGACTTTGGCCCTCTTTATTCCCACGTTTGAAACCCAGAAAAAGTTTTACATCTGCAAAATAAATTAGTAGACTGCTCTATATTTACATAATCATTCTGTTGAGAATTGGTTACTTTTATTAAATTTTTAATTCTTATGACAAGAAATTATGATGTACACGTACTTCAAAAATTTACCTACCAAATATCTCATTAGTGGCTTGTGTGGGAGAGAAACAAACCTCTTTGTAACCTCAAGAATCTTTGGATTAAGATATGGCACAGGTCACAAAGAAAAGATAACCAAATTTAATACATACATATCTATGATAACCTGCCTTCTATAAAAGAATCAGAGATCCTCAAGCAGAAGAGAATCAGAAATAGAATAAAAACGTGGATCTATAAAACATTCTGCATCAGTTTTGATATAACCTGCCTTGGGGGCTTTGAAATTGAACTGCCATTTGACCCACTGATCCCACTTCTAGGAATATACCCTAAGAAACCTGAAACACCAACCAGAAAGAATATATGTACCCCTATGTTCATAGCAGCACTCTTTACAATAGTTAATGTCTGGAAACAGCCCAAGTGTCCATAAGTAGACGAATGGATAAAAAAGCTGTGGTACATATACACAATGGAGTACTATGCTGCTGTAAGAAAGAAAGATCTCTTGTCCTTTCAGATGACATGGAGGAACCTGGAGAGTGTTATCCTAAGCGAAACAAGCCAAGCAGAGAAAGACAAATATCATATGATCTCACTTATTTGTGGAATATAATAAACATAACAGTCTGAGGAACAGGGTAGACCCAGAGACGTGGATGTAGGGTACAGACTGACAACCCTCAGAAAGGGGGGGGGGGGAGATAAACCACAGAACTTATATGCATGTACGCATAACTGATGGACATGGACAACAATGCTGGAAATGGGGTGGGGGGATGGGGCGGAAGGTGTCAATGGGGGATAACATCTGTAACAAAAACAAATTAATAAGAAAAAATAAATAAATAAATAAATAAATAAATAAAGGAGAGGTATTTGCAAAACAATACCAACAGATACATCCCTGAAAGGTGCAATTCCAAACATGTACACTAGATGGCAGCAAAAGAACTGTTTTCCCGCAGGTGTTAGTCCCAAGAGACAAACCAAAGGCACTTTAGCTCCTGAGGGACATTTGCAAATGTTTGCAGGCCCTTCAGATTGTCCTCGGTGTGGGGTAAGGGGGTTCTGCCACCGGCAAACAGGAAATAGACGTGATGAATGTTGATGAGCACCCACAATGCAGAGAACAGTGCCTGAGGACAAAGAATTGTCTGGCATAAAAGCAATAGCATCTGAAACAAAAAACCCTACTCCATAGGGACATTGAAAAGTGGTCAAACACAATTGAGACATTGAGTCAATTTTGACCCCAGACATGAAATTGTGCCTCTGTACAGGCAGCACTGAGGCTGAAACCTTAAGAACAACAAAGCCACCACCAGGCAACACTGGGAGAGAATGTCCTGGGCTGAGGACACCCACCAAAGCTCCAGAGCAAGGAGGGTCTGACGTCTCGGGAGACAGAAGCAAGGAGGGTCTGACGTCTCAGGAGACAAGGTCAAGGAGGGTCTGACATCTCGGGAGACAGAATCAAGGAGGGTCTGACGTCTCAGGAATCAGAATCAAGGAGGGTCTGACATCTTGGGACACAGAAGCAAGGAGGGTCTGAAGTCTCAGGAGACAGAATCGCACCAGTATACCACAGTGGGACTCTGATTGATCACTGCCACTTTCCATGGCCCATAAAGCATTCTTTAATGAAACTGCTTCTGAATGCTACCTAGAATCAACAACCTTACTCTTAGATTCCAGAATTAACTATCTAAAGTTAGTCTCTTTGAAAATGTGGGCATTTTTCTAAGTAACCCTATTGTACTATGAAAAACAAGTTTCAACAAACCTCAAAGAATTAAAATTATTTAAACTTTGTTTCTTGATCTTGTTGAATTTACTCGAGAACTCAGCAACAAAAGTTAACAAGAAAGTTCTCATATTGAAAATTAAGATTACACTTCTGATTGACCCTGAAAATAAATCACAATGGGAACCAGAAAAAAAAATTATAACTGAATGATAATAAAAATACCACATACAAAAATTTACAGAACATACAATAGACTTAAAGACAAAAAGCATTACTAAAAATAAAAACCACCTCATGTGTATAAGTTTAATTTACCAGGAAGTTCCAAATTTCTATGTACCTTGTAACATCGACTCTAATTATATAGAACAGAGCTACAAGAAAAACAAACAAATTTATAATCATAATAGATTGAACACACCTCTCATTCAAGAACAGACCAAACCTCTTTTATAAACAATAGACTCTAAAAAATCAGTAATGATATAAAAACTGAACATGAGCATCAAGTGGCCATCAATATTGCTAAATATGGAATCCTTGTGCACTAAGACACACACTGAGTTGTCATTCCCAAGATGTACACGAGATGGCAGCAGAGAACACTCTTAGGACATTTTTAAGTGATCACATTGTATTAAAAAGCAAGTTTCAACAAAATCCAAAGGATTGAAATTACAAGTACGTTTTTTGTGGTCATTGCAGTTAACCTATAAACCTTGAGTAAAAGGTAACTAGAAACTCCTTATATTTAAAAGTTATGAAATGTTCTAAATAACAAAAATGAACCACCATTGGACCTAGAAAATAATTTGAACTTAATGATAATAAAACTACTACATGCCACCCAGCTGTTGTGGTTCACCTGTGTGAACCCAAGGACCAAGAGGTCACTGGTCAATGCACATGCCCGGGTTTTGTACTTGACCACTATAAGGGTGTGCAGGAGGCAGCAGGTGGATGTTTCCATCTCTCTCCTTCTCCCTTCTTCTCTCACTAAAATTCTATAAAATCATATAAAATTATACTACGTTCCAAAACTTATAAAAACATGGGCACCCTTAAATGCACATTTTAGAAAAGGGGAAAATTCAAAAGGTTTTGCGTCAATATTAACAGCCTAAAATAGTACGTGAACTCTAAAATAAGTAGAAGAAAGAAAATGTGCATGTAGAGATATCTGGAAAGGTACATTAAAATCCTGCCAGTTATTTTTTACTTCTTGGGGTAGAATTTTTAATAAATTTTCTTTTTCTGAATTAAGTAAGCTGCAAAAAACAAATCCATTTTCATTTTAGGAAAAAAGTACTAGAGAAAAACATGACATAATTTAAAAATAATAAGCTACATTGTTGCGGTGACAAGACCAGAAGCTTCTCTTTCCTCTCCCAGCCTGGTCTCTTGTCAGTCTGAAAAGAATAAACAATCTTTCTAATTGGCTACCTCAAAGTGGCTACTCTTCTAATTTCACTTTTTTGTAATATTTTTATAAACTTCAGAGAGAGAAAGGGAGAGGGAGAGGGATAGAAACATTGACGAGAGAAACATGGATCCGATTGGCTGCCTATTTCATGGCACTTCTTCATGTGACATTGCAGGAGTTTGGATAAAGGGAACCTGTAGGCTTTGAGTCCCTGAAATATATCTGACCATGCTCTAACATTTACAAGGTATGTTCTTTACAACATGGAACTAAGCTATGAGGGTCTTCATTGTGTCACTTGTAAAATTTCCATTTTTACGGCTTACGCCATTCATTGCTGAAGGGCCTAGGCTAGGTCTGGACTCAGCCTGCAGAGAGACTGAGATTGGACCTCTCAGTGCTCAGGTGAGCTCACAGGCGAATTAGTGAAGCTGGAATTCTGGTATGAAGCCTGCAGGATGTGCTCATGAAAAGTGGTCCCACAGGAAATGTTCACCTAATGAATGTCTGCCACACTTCTTGATTCAGGTAAAAATTCTGCTTGTAGTCCTTGATCTGTAAAAAAATGTTTTACATCCAGAAGCTAAATTAGGAGACTTTTCTAAATTTCACTGATAAAATCTTTCAATTCAAATAAGGTTGCTTTAGAAAAATTGTGAAATTTCTAAGGGTGAAAGAGATGTACTTCCAAAATTTACATTCCATTAAATATCTGATTACTGGCTTATGTGGGGGAGGAACTTCCCTCTAAACTAGAACTTCCCTCTAAACTAAATGGTTCTTTACTTGTTTACTAAGCAAATACTTATGACACAGATTAGCAACAGAAAATAACAAATTTTAGACATACATATGTGTCGGAACCTCACATAAATGAAACTCACAGACCCCATATGCAGGAGATATTGAAAGATAGAAAACATGGGTCCCGGCTGTTGTGACTCAGTGAGTCCTAACCCTAACCCGAGTCCTAATCCTAGCTTTAACCCTAACCCATGCCCTCGTCCCTCACCGCTTGTCCCTCACCCCTCACCCTGACCCTGAGCCTAAGAAACTACCTTCACCCTAATACTGTGCCTAAGATTCTACCATCGCCATAATACTGTGCCTGAAACTATACTTTCACCCTAAAACTGTGCCTAAGCCTCAGCCTGAACCCTAACATTTCACCTAAACCTGACGCTGAGCCCTATCACTGTGCCTAAGGAACTACCTTAGCTCTAATACTGTGCCTAAAAATCTACCTTCACCCTAACACGGCGCCTAAACCTCAGCCTGAACCCTGATACCTCACCTAAGCCTGACACTGAGCCCTAACACTTCACTTAAGAATCTACCTGCGCCCTAATACTATACTTAAGAATCTACCTGAGCCCTGGCCAGTTTGGCTCAGCAGTTGGAGCGTCGGCCTGCGGTCCAGAGAGACCCGGGTTCGGTTCCCGCTAAGGGCATGTACTTCGGTTGCAGTTTGTCCACGGCCCTGGTTGGTCGTGTGGGTGACAGCCACTCGATGTGTCCCTTTCACGTCGATGTTTCTCTCTCTCCTTCCCACTCTATCTGGACAAAAAATGAAAAAATGTCCTCAGGTGAGGATAAAAAAAAAAAAAAGAATCAACCTGAACCTTATCACCTCACCTAAGCCTGACACTGAGCCCTAACACTGTTCCTAAGAAACCACTTTCTCCCTAATACTGTGCCTAAGAATCTACCTGTGCCCTAATACTATTCCTAAGCCTCAGCCTCAACCTAAAACTTTACCTAAGCCACACACTGAGCCCTACCACTGAATCAAAAGATCTACCTTCAGCCTAACACTGAACAAAACCTCACCCTGAGCCTTAACAGTGTGCCCAAGCCTCAGTCTGAGCCATAACTCAGGGCCTACACCTCACTTTACCCTAACCCCTACCTCTCATCCGAAGCCTAACCCTGAGATAAACCTCTTCCTTAACCACATACCAAAACCTCAACCTGAGCCAGTTTCTGTCCAAGTTAAAGCAGCTAGCTTCAGAAATACTTTTCATGTCAACGTTCATGCAGTGATGTACTAATTAGGCAGACAATTTCAATATTCTACTAAACTCTACAACAATATATGAAAAGGCTAATGAAGTGAACAAAAACAAGGCTTACTTTTGCTGGCAGATGTCCATGATCTCTCAGCTTTGCAGTTTTGTAAGGTAGCAATGTCCCAGCTGTTAATTTCACACTGCCATCTTTTCTAAACTATGAGGGATATATTTTTTTAATGGAATGATTTCCCTCATACCTTTTCAGTTCTAACAACTGGGCCAGTAAGCAAATAAATATAATCAGATTAACTAGATAGAGTCAACATTTAATACATACAAAGAGGAAACTCACTTATAACCCAACACTAAAGACAGGAAGGTAATATGGGGTACACAGCACATTTTGAAAAATAAGAGAACACCGTCATATATTGTAGATGTGAAATGGGTGATATGCAGGTATTTAGGACAAGTGCAACATATGTGGAATTTTATTTTGTTTTGTTTTATTCCTCACACGAAGATACTTTTCTACTTATTATCAGATAGAATGAAAGGGAGGAAGACAGAGACACATCAACTGTTTGCCTCCATGTCACACGACCTGACCAGGGCCAGGGACGAACCACGACCGAGGTATGTGCCCTGGACCAGAATCAAACCCGTGACACATTGGTCTGTGGGCCGATGCTGTAACGACTGAGGCAAACTGGCCAGGGCAAATATGTGTCATTTTAGTTTACATTAGGCAATACCAAAAGCTATAGCATATGGGAGCTAACATAAGGGGGTCAACAAACTACTGCTCAGAGTTCTAATGTATGAACCGAAGGTAATTATTCTCAATTTCTCTTCCTAAACCAGGCTTTACCAACTGTCTCTTCTAGGAAGAAATGGAGAACAATCACAGGTTCTTCATTTATTCTCTAAACAATCAACCTATAATCAATATGCCAGAGGCAAAACTCTGGTCGTCTTTATTCCCATCTTTAAAACTGAAAAACATTTTTACATCCACAAGTGAAATTAGTACAATGTTCCATATTTCATTGACATAATAATTGTGTTGGAAATAAGTTACTTTAGTTAAATTGTTAAATCTTATTACAGGAAATTGTTACATATATGTACTCTCAAATTTTACCTCCTATTAAATATCTCATTAATTGCTTAAGTGGAGAGAAACAAACTTCCCTCTAAACGAAACAATATTTGCCTGGATTTTGCCTGGAGATATGACACAAATTAGAAAGAAACAAAGAATTCAATCTAAGACATACATATGTTTGAGAGCCTCATTTACATAAAAGATGATCAGAAATAGAATGGAAACATGGTTTATAAAACATTCTGAGGCAGTGATAATAAAAAGCTGCCTTGGCGTCTTTCAAAGGATACTTGCAATATGATAAATACTTCTTTGAAAACTGCAATTCCCAACATCTACACTAGGCTAGCACCTATCCTCAAGTGTTATTCCAAAGATGTACACTAGATGGCACTGTGCACAAGAGTGCAATAAGAGGTTCTATTCTGACAGACCACAGTTTTCTGTTACAATGTCCACAAATCATGACTCTTGGGAGAAATGTTAACCTAAAGTCTTATAATATGACCTCTGGGTCCTCACAAGAGACAATAAGGGGTCAGGTCACGTCAGCTCTGGGTTTTATGAACCAAAGGGAAGAATCCCACCCGAGAGTATCGCAGTCCTGGGACGTCAGGTCTCGTCTGTGTGAGACTGGAGAGGATCACAGGTGAGAGGTGGGTGGGTCCTGTCACTACAGCACTGGGTCCTGTGAAAATAAAGGTCTCTCCCTGTGACAGTGGGGTGTTTTGACACATCCACTCTGCCTGTGACTGTGGGGAGGGGTCTGACTACAGACAGTAAGGGGTCGTGTCACGTCAGGTCTCAGTCTGGTGGATAGAAGTTTGATGCAGAGAAAATGGGGAAACCTGTCATGTCAGCTCTGGGTCCTTTGAATGTGGGGAGGGGTTTCACAGAGACATGTGTGTCCTGGGACAACAGCTCGGGGTCTGACTGTGAAGGGGTCCAAGCTGAGAGAGTAAGGAGCTGTGTCACGTCACCTCAGGGTCCAGTAAGTGTAGTGTGTGCCCCAGGGGAGTGAGGGAGGTGTTCTATTTGAACAGGGTCTCCCTGAGAAACTAGGGCGCCCTGTCATATCAGGTCTGTGTCCTGGGGGTGGGTGGAGAATTCAGTCCCTTCCTGGGAGATCAACAGTCCTGTCAAATCAGTTCCAGGTCATGTTCATTTGGGGAAAAGTCCCACCTGAGAGAGACGGGTGCTGTCATGTGCCCATTGGGTCCTACCTCTATGGGTATACCGAGTATGCTGAGTTAGTGGTGAGGTCAGATGATCCTGGGATCCATTGTGTCCTTGCCAAATGACTGACAGCATGGATTTGGTCAATAGTTGCTATTCCCATGCTGTCCACGAGAGGGCAGCAGAGAAGAGCCTTTGTTTGCAGTGAGCATCTGACTGTGGGTGAGGTGCCAGTCTGAGAGCACAGGGGGTCCTGTTGCTTCAGCTCTGGGTTCTCTGAGTGTGGGGAGGTATCTGACCTGAGATTGCGTGGAGTCCTCAGTGTGGGGACGGTTTCCCTCCTGAAAGAAGAGAATTTCTGACAAGTTAGCTATGGATCCTGTTAATTTGGTGAAAGGTCCCACCTGAGATTGTAGGGGTTCTTGTCACATGTCCTTTAGGGACAAAGACAAGAGATATATAAGAAAGTTAGAGATGATGTTTGATGCGTTGGGGGATTCACTGGGTCCTTGCAAAATGATTAAGAGCACAGGCTTAGGAAATACTAGCTATTCGCAAGGTGTTCACCAGATGGCAGCAGAGAAGACTGTGTGTGAGGTTCTGCTCTGAGAGCACAGAGGGTTCTGTGGCATCAGCTCTGGGTTCTGAGTGTAGGCCTAAGTCTTACCCCAGAGAGTTTAAAGTCTTGTCATATCACATCTGGGCCCTGTGGCTGTGGGGAAATGTCCCACCTGAAAATATAGGGGGTACTTTTGTCACAGCTGTGTGTCCTGTAAGCGTGGGGACAGGTTGCCTCCTGAAAGAGAAGGGGATTCTTTTATTTATTTTTTTAATTTATTGATTATAGAGAGAGAGGAAGGGAGAGTGAGAGAGAAATAGTAACATTGATGAGAGAGAAAATCAACTGGCTGCCTCTTGCATGCCCCACACTGGGGAAGTGTCCCACAACCTGGGCATGTGCCCTGACTGGGAATCATAACGGCGACCTCTTGGTGCATGGGTAGATGCTCAACCACTGAGCCACACCGACAGGGTGAGATGGGGATTCTTTTACATCTGCTCCTGTGGCCTGTGGACACAACTGAAAGACTGTGGGGTCCCATGACATCACCTCTCATCCTGTGAGTACAGAAAGAGTAGTACAACCTGAGAGAGAGGTCTTGCGGCATTAGTCCTGAATCCTGTTATTGTGAAGAGAGATACACATGAGAGTTTGGGGTGTTCTATCACAACTGCTCTATGTCCTGTGAGTGCTGGGATGAGTCTTAACCTACCCAGGGTATCCTGGGACATTAGCTCTGTGTTCCGTGTGAAAAAAAAAGTCTCTCCCCGAGAGGTTTGGGTGTCATGTTATATTACCTGTTTTGTGAGGGACGAGATCATTCTGAGACAGCATTTCATAAGTGATCTACTCACTATACCCAAAAGCGTTTCCTGCTGACAAGCTCTAAAGTGTTATTCCTAAGATGCACAGCAGATGGCTACAGAGAGCACACTTGATACATTTCTTTAAGTAACAATATTACACTATTAAGCAAGTTTTAACAAACTTCATAAAATTCACATTATGTAAAGTATGTTGCTGGCACTCAATACAAGTCAGGAACAGAAAGTAAGTAAGAAGTCCTCATTCTTAGAAGTTATGAAATACATTTCAAAACAACCCACAACATAAATAACCATTGGAGGCAGAAAATAATTGGAACTAAAAAATAAAAATACTACATACCAAAACTTATTTTTAAAATTTGCCCCCTTAAATGCACATATGAGAAACAAAATCTGATAATTCACAGATTTTGCATTCATATTAAGAAACCTAAAATAGCCCAGCCGGAGTGGCTCAGTGGTTGAGTGTCGACCCGTGCACCAAGAGGTCGCCGGTTCAATTCCCGGTCAGGGCACATGCCCAGGTTGTGGGCCCAATCCCCAGTGGGGGGCATGCAGGAGGTGGCCAATCGATGTTCTCTCTCATCGATGTTTCTATCTCTCTCTCCCTCTCCCTTCCTCTCTCTGTAAAAATCAATAAAGAAAAAAACATTAAAAAAAAGAAACCTAAAATAGTTAATTTAATTCTACCTATTTTGAGGTAGCATTTTGAATATTATTATTTTTCAGTATAGTTCAAGTTACAGAAAAGCCATTTTCATGTTAGGAAATAAAGTACTGGAGGAAAATATGAGATAATTTAAAAATAATAAGCTAGGCTGTTGTGGTGACAACACCAGAAGCCTTTCTCTGCTCACCCAGCCTGGGCCCTTGAACGTATGAAGAGAATAAAGACTTTCCAATTTAGCTAAGTGGCTGTTTTCCTCATTTGCACTTCATGTGAAAATGCTTTTGTGATAAAAGAAACTCCCAAGCTTTGGGTCTCTGGAATTTCTGAGCCTGGTTCTACTATTTACAAGGTATTTTCTTTTGAACATGGAACAAGCTTCTCAGGGTCTTTGTTTTGTCACTTGTAAAATTCCCTATTTTTATAGCTCAGAACATTCATTGCTGAAGGACCTAGGCTAGGTCTGGACTCAACCTCCAGAGAGATTTTAAGGTTGGACCTCACAATGCTCAGGTGAACTGACCTGGGAAGTACTACACTCTGGGATTGTGGTATTGAGCCTGGAGGGTGTGCCCATGAAAAGTGGTTCCACGGGAAATGCTCCCCTCATGTCCTCCATGCATCTTGATTTAGGGAGAGAAAACCTGCTGCTCAACTGCTTCCCTCGCATCCCAACACCATTTATTTTATAAGGCACATTTTCCCAACTGATTTAAGGAAATATCTTAATAATACAAAATTTACAGATGGATTTTCTTCTGTTTAATTCATATAAAAATAAATACAACAACAATGAGGTAATATTTGTATATAAAATGTTTCAGAAAATGGAGAAGCAGGGTGAAATGGGGGGTTTTCAATAGACTCCTATTTGGAGTCTTAACATCTAATGCTAATACAATTAAGGTAATATTTCATTCCAAAAACCTGGTTTTCCCACAGAAACCTCTTAGGAAGGCATGTGGGAGAACTATAGGTTCTGTCTTAGCTTCTTTTTCCTTAACCACCTGTTTAAGATCAACACGCAGCCATGGCCAGTGTGGCTCAGTGGTTAGAGCTTCGGCCCACACACCAAGGGCTCACAGGTTAGATTCCCAGCCAAGGGCACAAACCTGGGACTTGGCTTGCAGGTTAGATCCTGCCCTGCGACAGGGAGGCAACCAATCCATCTGTCACTCTCACATCAATGTGTGTCTCTGTCTCTGTCTCTCTCTCTACATATCTCCCTCCCACTCTGAAGAAAGAAAATAAATCTATCAAAAAATATCTTCTGGTGAGGATTAACAACAACAAAATCAACATTCAAAATACAAAACTGTGGCCCGGACAGTGTGGCTCAGTGGATTGAGAGTTATCCCATGGACTGAGAGTACTGGTTTGATTCCTGGTCAGGGCACATGCCCGGGTTGTGGGCTCGATCCCCAGTAGGAGGTGTGCAAGAGGCAGCCTATCTATGTGTCTCTTTCACATCGATGTTTCTATCTCTCTCCCTTTTTCTCTTAAAAAAATAAAATAAAATAAAAAAATAAAAACATTTTTAAAAAATACGAAACTTTTGTCATCCTTATTCCCAGCTTTGGAAGGGTAAATAAAAGTTTTACACCCAGAAGCTAAATTGGAAATTGTTTTGTATTTTATTGATAAAATCATTCTGTCCCAAAAATGTTACTTCAGATAAATTGTAAATCTTATTTCAGAACAGGGTGAAGTGGATGTTCTTCCAAAATGTACTTTCTCTAAAATATCAGATTACTTGCTTATCTAGGGGATAAACAAGCTTCCCTCTACACTCAAGGTTCCTTTCTGGTCTAATAATCAAATAGATAAGACATCGATTAGCAACAGAAAATATACAACTTTAAGACATACATATGTATGGGACCCTCACATACATGACAGAGACCCCACATGTAGGAGATGTTTGAAGACAGAAAGAAAACGTAGGTATACTGGATATTCAGGTATACTGGATATTCAGAGTTTGGGGTCTTCAAGGATTCCTTGTACAGTGATGAGCAGATAGATGCATAGTACATGCTGCCATTCCCAGGATGTACACTAGATGGGAGCAGAGAGCAGCATGTCTTTGGGCAGAAACCTGAGTGGGGGTCAAAGGTTCCTTCCATGTCTTGTTTTTGATTAAAAAAAAAATACTGATTTTAAGCTCTTTATCTTCAGGTAGACAGAGAGTACGATACAGGGACAGACAGAGAAACATCGATGTGAGAGGAACACATCAACTGGTTGCCTCCCGCACCACCCGACCATGGCCAGGAATGAACCACAACAAGGTACGTGACCTTGGCTGGAATCAACCCAGGACTCTGTGGTCCACGGGCTGATGCTCTAACTGCTGCGCCAAACCAGCCAAGGCTAAATCAATATTTTAAAATGGCATCAGGGTGGCAGAATTTTTATCCTTTTATAAAGAATTGTGAATTGTCTCTGACAACAACATTCATTCAATTGATAAATTTATTAAAAAAAATAATAATTACCAGAAATATAATTTCTCACAGTACAATTTTATGTAATGTTCCATTTAACATGTTTCCTAAGTCCCACATGTCTTCAGTTCCTCTATAATATGAAGCAAAACATGAATAAACCTATGTTCAGTAACCCTAATCCTCACCCAAACTCTCAGCATATTACAACACACAACAAACAAAAAAATCCACAATTTCCCCACCAAACCCTAAGAATAAATCATCTTGGACTTTTAGCTGCCAGAATTCACTACCTAAGGTTTCCCTCTTTGGAACTGTAACATTTGCCGTACTCTGCGTTTCTTAGATTTCCTACAGGGGACACACTTTTATTTACACAATACTTCTGATTTCTACACCACCATGGGTCCAGACCCTGAACTCATTTTAAATGCTAACAATGCTGGTACTATTTTATTTACTCATTAAAAAACTCAAAACTGCCCTGGATGGTCTGGCTCAGCGGTTAGAGCATCAGCCCGAGGACCAATGAGTCAAGGGTTTGGTTCCGGTCGAGGGCTTGTACCTTGTTTGCAGTTTGTCCCTGGCCCCAGTTGGGGTCATGCGGGAGGCAACCAGTCGATGTGTCCCTCTAATGTCGATGTCTCTCTCTCTCTCCCTCCCACTCTACCTGAACAAAAATTTCTTCTACCTGAAAAAATATCTTCAGGTAATAATTTAAAAATAATAATAATAATAAAAAGCCTAAAAACAAACAGAAGAAATTGTTCTACCTCCTCACGTTACATTTCTTCATGTTTCCAGCCTCAAAATATCCACAGAATTTTCCCTTTAAGCTTCACCAATTGAGAGAGAGAGACATCCCCGTGACAGAAAAACATAACGGGTTACCCCCCAGTAAGTGCCCCGACCTGACTCCAAGCCACAGCCTTTCTTGACTACCAGACGACGCTCCAATAACCGAGCCCCAGAGCCAGGCTCTATGGTGTTTTCACACAGCTCAAAGAGAGTATCTTTTTTTTTTTTTTTTTAAAGTACGTTCATTAAAGCTGGGGACAGCGAAACAAAGACGGTTTGGATTAAAGAAGGAACAGAGAGCCGAGGAGGGGCGGTTCTGGCTCACAGAAAGTAAAGTCACAGAGACAGAAATGACCACAATGGGGCCGCCTCACCTGTGGCCCCCCCGTGCAAGCTGCCCACTGCCCCTTACCTCACTCCACCCCCACCTCAGGTCCTCTCCGTTGCCCCACACACCTCAGGAGCTGCTGTTTCTCATACCTCAGGACCGCCAAGTGGCTCCCAGGCCACCTCGGGCCTCATGTCGGCAGCCACAAAACCCGTCTAGGCTCCAGTGGGCCCCCTTCCTCTCCTCAGGCTCACACCTCTGATCCCCTCAGGTGAAGTCCGCCTCGTGCCTCGATTCCCTCTGCCACGCACATCATGGCGGACTTTCAGCTTCCGGTGCACAGCCAGGCCGCTCACCTAACTTCCGGCCCAAATCTCCCTCGTCTTTACCCCGCCCCTCTGTTCCCACCTGGCTCCGCCTGTCCACTCAGGACAGCGCCCCGCTGCTAGACTTTCATCTGTGACCTGCGGCTTCCCTCACGTCCAAACACCATTCATTACATAATGCACATTTTCTCTAATGATCTCAGGAGACGATGTTATCATACAAAATTCACCTGTGGATTTGGGTGTATGAATACACCTGCCATTCTGTTCCATTTATTTGTCTGTTTGGCAGTAGTGCAATCCTGAATCCTGTCCTGGGAGTGAAAGAGTTAATAACGTTTTAACAAAACTAAACTCCATTCTGACCCTCAGTTACTGCACGTCCGCACCCTGGCAGTTTCTTTTTTGTAAACATAAGGGCCTTGAGAAACCCAAAGATAAGGGGTTAATGAAGGCCTTGAGAAACTCAGAGGAACCATGAGAAGAGATTAACGATGGCCCTGACCTCTGCCGGAGCAGACGCCTTACCTCTGAGACAACTCGTACCAACCCAGACACCAATTACGCGGTGCCAAGAGAATGTGGGGTTTTTTTTTATGTAGGTTTTTCTTCTGTAGTTTGTGCCTATATAAACATAGAACAAAGGAAGCTCGGGGCTGAGGATTTGGGGAAGCTGTACCCCCCAGCCCGCCAGTGTAACGGCCCACTGGTGTAATAAAATGCTCCTTTCTCTACACTGGCCTTATGCTGAGGATGTGATCTCCCGCCAGCTTAGACCTTTTAGGGACCTGGAGGACTCTCCCCAGGAATCTGGTCCTGAGGAAGTGCTGACTTGAAAATACCCTGAAGAAAGTGCTCACAGAACTCCAGCTGACTGAAGGGCACCCCTCACCCCAGGCATCCCTCTGATTCTATAAGGCTTGTTGGAACTTGCCCCTTCTCCCAGGGAACCCCTCTAACTAACATACAGTGCCTAGACCAGGATGGAAAATTCACATCCAGGTATCTCGCCTTTTATCTCAGGACACCCTCTGCCATCACATAGTTGGTGGAGCCAGGGAGAAAAAAATGTCTCCTGGTCTCCCCTCACCTGTTTCTGAAGGTGCCAGCTGCACATTAGATGCTGGGCTGGAGTAAGGACACACAATTCCCCTCCATGTGTCCATTGGCCCCTCATGTCCTCTGGCCTTCTTGCTCAGACCCTCTTACCCATCACATTCTGGCTAAAGCAGGGATGAAAATTTCAGCTCTGGATTTTTCTCCTTCTGACACTCAATTGCTGCAATCACACAAGCTGACTGCAGTTGGGTTTGCAGAACTCTGCTCAAGGTCTTTCCTGTCGAGTTACCCCCATAACCACTGTGCTCTTCACACACTGGCTGAAGCAAGGAGGTCTGTCCTTGCCTGTTACCCATGACACCCTCAAAAGTTGTGTGCAGAGGGGATAAATAATGTGTCTCCAGGTCTCTCCCAAGTCATAATGATCTGGGCCCCAAGGCTAAGGCAACTAGATTCCATTTTATGTAGGCCCCTTGGTTAAGGCAACTAAATGACTCCATTTTATCACCAATAGACATTCCTCGATATTCTTCAAATAATAGGTTAATGACCCCTAGACGTAAAGGAATTTTGCCCAAGATTATAGTTGCCCCAGGAGTTGGGAGGCATTTGCAGTTTCCTGAGTATAGGTATTTCCAAGTACTTGTGCTGTCGGTGAATAATGCTAATTTCTACTTCTGTAATCTCTGTCACTCACACTATTGTACTGGCTCCCTCAGGGGAGGGGGGAAAATGGAGGAGGGGGATTCTGTCTTTAAAATGGGACGAGCAAGAAAAATCATGGCTGTTGATCTGAGGGGAAACTATGCCCTCTGCAGCCCGCCGGCAAAATAAAGTGCTCCTTTACAATTCGGCTGTGCGTCTCTGGTTATCTCGCTGACACGTTACAACAATAACAACACTGAGCTTCTCACAGCCGGGCTGTGCCCACAGCCGAGTTGTATCACAATGAGCTGCTTGCACTGAATGAAGTCTCCTTCTTCACCGCACCCCAACAAAGGTGTTTTGGGGTTATAAGAATCTAGGAAAATTCTGAGACAGGAAAGTTAAACCAGGACCAACTGTGTGGACAGTTTGCAGCTGGCCTGCAAATAACAAGCCATTCCTTTCCCCAGCCAAGGACACTGGACAGCAAGTGGTTAATAGTCTTTTAAGGAGAGAATGCAAGAAAGGGGGTGGGAAGGGGGGTCTTTCTCCCCCATTAAACAAAGAAATCAGCCCTTTTAGGAACAGGGAAAGGAAAAAAGGCAGTTTTCTATTTTGCTCCCTAAACAGAAATGCCAGCAGTCTCAAGGCTTGACAAGATAAAATTGCCAGGGGCTCCTATGAATTGTGGGAAGGCCACAACATAGTAAAAGGAGACCTTGAGAATCACTGTCTACCCAAATATTCAGCAGAAGAATGTTGAAACCTATGACAGGTGGGTATGTAACATCTCGGACCCCCACCCCACTTGCTCTTCAGATTAGCAGAGAGCCTGTCTGTACTTCATAAACCAGATGTATAGATTTGCCTGTTTCTGGAACAAAATGTGTTTGTCCTAATTGTTTTAATAATTTTTCACAACGGAGTCATCTGGACTCCTCTGGGATAAATTCATTTATGAGAGAACAAGAATCAAAGTTCAGGACAGCCCTTTCCTCCAATACAGGGTCTATCCCATAACACCTCTCTGGGGTCTGTGAGAGGTATGTATCATAAGGACTCTGGTTGGTATTGAATTGAAGATAATGACTATCAGTTAACAGACACCAGACACAAAGCCCGATCCCCACGGCAAACTCCGAACCAAAAGTTAACCTCAGACCCAAAGCCAGATTCTGGACCATGAACACCAGACACCAGATGCCAGAGTCTAACACAGGACACCAAACATCAGACCCTAGTGACATAGCTGCAATGGACCCCACACACGAATCCAGAAAACCAGCCACACCCAACCAGAATCCAGAATCCAGACAAAGACACAAATATGATTCAACCCAAAAGGATGAACACTGGAGTCGGAACTCAGATCTGTGACTAGGAACCCCAATCCCCAAGTGGGAGTAGGACACCAGACACCAGTTACAGATGCCAGACATAGGAGCTGAACCACAGGCCCTGGACCCTCACACTGTCCACAGGACTCCAGACAGGGACCCAAGACCCTAATCCCAAAACCTCACCTAACCCCTAAAACCCTATCCCACAACTCTAACCTGTGAAACCCTGAACCCCTACACGTCAAAACATTAAACCATAAAACATTAACATACAAACATTATGAGATTAAATAAAGCACAAGACAAAATGCAGAAACAAGAAACTGGAGACATCAGATGAATGAGGCTGATGCCAGGGGAGCTCACTATACAGTTTTACATCAACCTTTGTTCCTAAGTTAAAGAGTGTAGCTAGTCCGGCCGGTGCGGTTGAGCATCGATGCATGCACCAGGAAGTCGCTGGTTTGATTCCCAGTCTGAACAGATGCTCAGGCTGTGGGCCCAATCCCTTGGGGGGTATGCAGGAGGCGACCAATCGATGTTCCCTCTCATTGATATTTCTATCTCTCTCTCCCTCCCTCTCCCTTCTTCTCTCTCTCAAATCAAAAAATCAAAAAATTATTAAAAAGAATGTATCTAAAATAATCATAAAATTTAGTTCAACTAATCACATATCATTAAAACAGTACTGATTCCCGCCCAGGAGTTTTAGAAATTGTTTTTTTCTTCTTCAAGCTCGAAATCTGAGCTCCAAAAGAGGTCACACTCTGCTTTGTAAAACTGTATATTTGACCTAAGCCATCCTCCACTCAAATTTGGAATTTTAAATATATATATTTTACATTTTAAGTTATGATTAAAATAAACCTTCAAGTTATTTTAATGCTCCTTCTGCCATAAGAACTTGCAATTTGAACATTCAGAGACACTAATTTTTTAATCTAAGTTCACAGAACCTGGCCAGTTTTTATACTATAAGGGTTTCTATATCCAACTGGAGTCATCTCTGAAAGGGATATTTAACAATAAGTTCTCAAGCACAACATGTGTAAATAAATATCCTTTACATGCACAAACAGTAAGCTAAACATATAATCAAATAAAAAGACTCGATAGCAATGAAACTGAGAAAAAGCAAAGGCATAACCTTAACAAGAATGCACGACCTTCATGAAGGAAAGTGTAAAATGGTCCCACAAAAAGAAACCTTGAACAGGGAGAAAGCGACATTGTGTTCCTGGATACAGAAAACATACTAATGTCAATTTCCCAAAGTTGTCTTTAAAAAATAAAGCAAGCTTATCTTAAGTTCACCCTATAAAAATAAGAAAGAGTAAAGGAAAATTAAGAAAAAGCAAAGTAATTAATAGAAGATAGACTGAACAGATACAAAAATGGATTGTCACCTTGGCCAGCTTGACTCAGCTGTTAGAGCATCAGTCCATGGAATTAAGGGTCACGGGTTCGATTCCTGGTCAAGGGCGCCTACCTGGGTTGCCTTGATCCACAGCCCCAGTGAGGGTCATGCAAGAGGCAACCAATCGATGTGTCTCTCTCACATCTATGTTCCTCTCTCTCTCTCACTCCATCCCTCCCCATAACTCCCACCCTCTATTCTAACGAAAAATCAATGGGAAAAAAATCCTTTGGTGATGAACAACAACAAAAATGTATTATAAAGCTACAATAATTTAAAAGGTGGGGTAAAACCTTGTAAATAGACAATTTGTTGGAACAGAATAGAAGGTCCAGTAATACATGCGAATCCACACAGAAATTTTATATAATAGAGATGTCTCCTTATATCACTGAAAAATGCATTATATAATAAATAACGTTGGGACAAACAAATAAAAGAAAATATTAGACTCCTATATCATACCTTCAACCAATATCAATTACTGAAAAATTTTAATAGCCACTCATAACTAATTTAAACAGTTATCTGAAACATAAGGGGACAAAGACATTGAAAGTGAAAAAATGGGGAAAGATATAGACAGACACAGAAAAGGGTTTATACCTGTGAGTACAGCAAACAGAGTTTACAGCTGTATTATTATATATTATTGTATTATTTCCCATAGGAATCACCTCAAACTGAGTTTTCCCCAACCATGTAATATGCAAACATAAATCAAATACTTATATAATAATATACAGTAGACTTGGAGGCAGAAACACTACTAGATATGAAGAGCACTTTACATCAAGAATTTCAAGTTACTAGCAGACACAAATTCACGTGAGTTTAAGAATATACTGCAAATAATACAGAACAGAGCCAAAAAATATAAAAATTTGTAATCAAATAGGAGATTTAACTCACCTCTCTCAATCAGGAATATGGCACACTTCTTTCAGAACTAACGGACTCCCACAAAAAATTTAGTAAGGAGAAAAAAAACTTAACATGAGCAGCAACTTGAGTTCCACATTCCTAGATCACCCACTGCAGCCGACCCTTCTCCTGAGCTTCACTGAGGTGTCATCCTCATTACGCACATGTGGCAACAGAGATGCACATTTGGAACATTTTTTAAAGTGACTGTATTGTAGTATGAAGCAAGTTTCAACAAACTTTAAAGGATTAAAAATTCCTAAAACTCTTTCTTGCCCTCACTGCAGTTCATCTGAAAATCAGTTACAAAAGTTAAGTCCTTAATAACTCCCCTTAATAACACTTCTTAATAACCCCCTAGAATAAATCCAAATTGGAGTTAGAAAATAATTGGAACTGAGCAATAGTAAAAATATTGGCTACATGGAGACCAGGTCTTTCAGGTTCCAAAAATGATCTAAATTACAAATCAGTGGTTCTCAACCAAAGGTGACTTTGCCCCCAAGGGGACATTTGGCAATGTATGCAGACAATTGAGATAGTCTTCATGGTGGGGTAAGGGGGGTGGTGTTACCTGCAAACAGGGAATAGAGGTATTGAATGTTAATCAGCACCTGCAATGCAGAGGACAAGCCCCCAGGACAAATAATTATCTGTCCCAAAAGTCACTATTACTCAAAATAGAACACCCTCCTCTGTATGGAGCAAGATGACAGGTCAAATACAATAGAGACATCAAGTCAATGACCACCCTATACCTGAATAATGCCTCTTTGAACAGGCAGCTCAGAGGAAACTGAGACATAAAGAACCAGGACAACAAAAATGGCAACTGGCAAAGACTGGGAAGGAGTGCCCTGGACTGAGAGACACCCCCAAAAGCTCAGGAGACAAAGAAGACCTGATGCCTTGGGAGACTGCACCACACTTAAAAGCACCATAGGAGTCTGAGGATCACTGCTTCTTTTATCGTCCATAAAGCACTCTTCAATAATTGTTTCCAAATGCTGCTTAGAATCAATAATCCCACTCTTCTAGATGTGAGAATTAACCATCCAAGGTTTCCCTCTCTGAAACTGTAACATTTGTCATATTGTGCATTTTTCGGACTTCCTACAGGGCACACAATTTCTTTTACTTAACATTTCTGATTTCTGCAACACTATGCATCCAGACCCTGAACTCACTTTAAATGCTAAGAATGCTGGCACTTTTTAATTTACTCATTAAAAAACTTAAAACTAACAAAAAATGTGTTTGATTTCCTCACATTAAATTTCTTCATGTTTCCAACCTCAAAGTATCCACACAATTTCCCCTTTAATCTTCATTAATTTTAGAGGAAGGGGAAAGAGAGAGAAAGACATTCCCCTGACAGAAAAACACAGATGGTTTGTCCCCCAGTAAGTGCCCAGACCTGGCTCCAAACCACAGCCTTCCTTGAGTACCAGACTGAAAAGGTTAATAATGTTTTAACAAAACTAAACTCCATTCTGACCCTCGGTTACTGCACGTATGCACCCTGGCAGTTTCTTTTTTGTAAACATAAGGGCCTTGAGAAACCCAAAGATAAGGGGTTAATGAAGGCCTTGAGAAACTCAGAGGAACCATAAGAAAAAAGAGATTAATGATGGCCCTGACCTCTGCCTGAGCAGACTCCTTACCTCTGAGACAACTCCTACCAACCCAGACACCAATTATGCGGTGCCAAGAGAGTGTGGTTTTTTTTTAATGTAGTTTTTTTTCTGTAGTTTGTGCCTATATAAGCAAAGAACAAAGGAAGCTCGGGGCTGAGGATTTGGGGAAGCTGTACCCCCCCAGCCCACCAGTGTAACAGCCCACTGGTGTAATAAAATGCTCCTTTCTCTACACTGGCCTTACGTTGAGGATGTGAGCTCCCACTGGCCCTGACCTTTTACAGACGACTCTCCAAAAACCCAGCCCCAGAGCCAGGGTCTATGGTGTTGACATACAGCTCAAAGAAACGATTATTTTTCTTTTAAAGTATGTTTATTAAAGCTAGGGACAGTGAAACAAAGACGGTTCGGATGAAAGAAGGAACAGAGAGCCGAGGAGGGGCGGTTCTGGCTCACAGAAAGTAAAGTCACAGAGACAGAAATGACCACAATGGGGCTGCCTCACCTATGGCCTCACTGTGTGACCTTCCCACTGCCCCTTTCCTCACTCCCACTCACACCTCATGTCCTGTCCGCTGCCCCACACACCTCAGGAACTGGCCACCCACCTCCCAGACCACCACTCACCTCCTGTCTGCAGCCCCTGCCTCATATCCGAAAGACCCATATATGTTCCAGTTGGGCTAGCTTCCTCTCCTCATGTTCACGCCTTTGCTCCCCTCAAGTTAAATCCGCCTCTCGCCTCAATTTCCACACACATCAAGGTGGACTTTCAGGTTCCAGAGCACAGCAAGGCCACTCACCTATCTTCTGGCCCCAACACTGGCCTCAAGTCCCTACCCCGCCCCTCTGCTCCCACCTGGCTCCACCTCTCCCCTCAGGAAAGTGCCCTGCTGCTGGACTTGTATCTGTGACCTGTGGCTTCCCTCACATCCCAACAACACTTACTACATAATGCACATTTTCTCTAATGATCTAAGGGGCAATGTTTTGACATATTTATCTTTAGAAATTCACTTATAGATTTGGTTCTATTACAACACCTTCTATTCTGTTTCATTAGTTTGTCTATTTGGAAATGGTGAAATCCCAAATCCTGTCTGGAGGAGGTGATCACAAAAAAATGGCTCCACTGGGACCCAGAGGACTCTCCCAGGAATCAGTCCTGAGGAAGAGCGGACTTGAATATGGCCTGGTCAAAGTTCTCACAGAACTCCAGCTGGCTGAAGGCACCCCCACACCAGGTAGCCCTCTGATTCTCAAACACTTGCTGGCACTCGCCCGTTTTCCCAGGGAACCCCTTTGCCTCTCACTCACAGTGCCTAGACCAGGATGGACAAATGGCATCAAGGTCTCTCCTTGCCTTTTACCTCAGGACATCCTGTGCCCATCACATACTTTGTGGAACCAGGAAGAAAAGAATGGCTCAAGCCCTGGCTGGTTTTGCTCAGTGGTTAGAGCATCAGCCAGAGGACCAAAGAGTCTCGGGTGTGATTCCAGCCAAGGGCACATGCTCTGGTTGCAGTTCATCCCTGGCCTTGGTCAGGGTCCTGCGGGAGGCAGCCAGTTGATGTGTCTCTCTCACATCCATGCTCCCCTCTCTCTTCCCTCCCACTCTAGCTGAAGATATTTGAAAAAATGTCCTCGGGTGATGATTTAAAAAAAAATGGCTCCACGTCTCCCCTTACCTGTTTCCAAAAGTGCCAGCTGCCCATTAGCAGCTGGGCTGGAGTCAGGATGCACAATTCCCCTCCATGCATCCACCGGCCCCTCATGTCCTCAGGCCTTTTCCTCAGATCCTCTTGCCAATCACATCCTGGCTAAAGCAGGGATGGAAAACTCAGCTCTAGATTTTTCTCCATTTGCCAGGTAACCGCTTTAACCAGACAAGCCGGCTACAGTTGGGATGCAGAGTTCTGCTCCAGGTCTTTCCTGCCCAGTTACCCCCAGAACCACTGTGCTCTTCACACCCTGGCTGAAGCAAGGAGGCCTCTCCTTGCCCATTAATTACTGACGACCCTTCAAAAGCTGTGTGGAGAGGGGATAAATAATTCATCTTCAGGTTCATCTTAACCCTTGACCCAAACCACACCTCTGTCTTACACACACTGCACAAGTCACAGACCCTCACACTGTCAACAGGACTTCAAGACCATAACTTCAAAGCCTACACCTAACCCCTAAAACCCTATCCCGCAACTGGACGAGATACCAGACCAGCCCTACTGCAAAGTGGACAATAGGCCAGATAAAGTACATCAGCAGGAAATGCTGGAAGCTAAAAAAAAAAAAAAAAAAAAAAAAAAAAAAGTATATAACTGACACCCCAACCCTGATTCGAGGTTGAACCCTTCTCGGCTCAGCCCACCTGCACCCAAGCACATGCAATAAAGCCATTTTGCTCTACACTGGCCTTGTGTTGTGGATGTGATCTATCACTGGCTCAGACCTTTTACATTGTCCACTCTAGAGGCTGTGTTGAGGAAAGGTGGTGATCGTCCAGGAATTTCTCAGTTAAATCTGCAACTGAGACTTCTACCCCAGAAACACTCAGGGCACCCTTTTGTGGTCCTCTCATGCTGGCTCCTCAATCCTGCTCACCTCAACCCCTCTCACCCATCTAATTTGCTCTGCACCCCATTGCGCAACTTAACCCAGGTTTCAACCCAGTCTCCACCGCTTGCAGGACACACTTCATCTGACTTTGGCCTCACTGCTCAACTGACGTGTGCACCCAGAGGTTTGCCCTGTCCCAGCATCTTGTTGTATGTGTCAGTGAGATAACCAGAGATGCACAACTGAATTGTAAATGAGCACTTTATTTACTGGCGGGCTGTGGGGAATAGTGTCCCCAAATCAACAGCCCCAAGCCTTCTTTCTTCTTTGCTTATATAGACACAAACTGCAGAAAAAAAAACTACATTAAAAAAACCTACATTCTTCTTTGCTCCACTTAGTTGGTGCGGGGGCTGATACAGACTGCTCCAGAGACAAGGAGTGGGGGGGATCTGTTGTAGTGGTCAGGGCAATCATTAATCTCTTTCTTTTTATGGTCCCTCCAAGTTTCCCAAGGCCATAATTAACCCCTTATGCTTATGGTTCCTCTGGGTGCCAGTCCCAGGTTTTTTTTAGAAAACTGCTCGGGTGTTTACATGCGGGAATAACTGGTCAGAATGGAGTTTAATTTTATTTATTTACAAAAAATGTTTTTTCCTTTATTGATTTTAGAGAGAAAGGAAGGGAGAGGGAGAGAGAGATATAAACATGGATGAGGGAGAATATCAATTGGCTGCCTCCTGCATGCCCCCCACTGGGGATTTGGCCCACAACCTGGGCATGTGCCCTGACTGGGAATCGAACCAGTGACCTCTTGGTGCATGGTTTGATGCTCAACAGTGGTACACATGCACCCCTGCAGCATACCAGTGGTACACCACACATCCCTGAAGCATACCAGCAGGACCTAGGCATCACAGCAGTGCACCAGCTGGACCCACGCACCCCAGGCAGAAACAGCACAGACCGGCAGCTGAGACCCATCTCCAGCAGCATCAGCAGAGGCTGATCAGGAGCGGTGCCCCAGTCCAAGCATCAGCAAGACTTGGGGAGCCGAGACCTGCAGGACAGACCAACACCAGCCACCAGGTGTCAATCTTCCAGGACACACAACAGGCAAGAGGTGCCATACACCAAAATAGTCTGGGAGGCACAGCAGCCTTATTTGATGCACACCGACCTGTCTGCACACTCCAATATTCCTCACTGGGCCTGGAACTACCAGATTGCTAAAATGGTGAGACAAAGAAACAACACCCAAATGAAAGAAAAAGAGGAATCACCAGAAAAGGAACTACAGGAAATGGAAAGAAAGCAACTTGTCAGATAAAGAATTCAAAGCAATGACTTTAAGGGTGCTCAAACAATTTAGTGAGAACTACAAACAACTTAATATGAATTATGAAGAGCTCACTGGGAACTACTTCAGCTTAAAAAAAAAAAAAGGTAGAAGCTATACATAAAAAGCAAGAGGAAATAAAGAATGACATAGCTGTTATGAAAAATACCATAGAAGGGTTCAATAGTAGATTAGAGAAAGCTGAAGACCAAATCAGAAACTTAGAAGACAAGGTAGGAAAAAACACCCAAATAGGGCAGCAAATGAGAAAAAAAATTAAAAAGCAGGAGCAGAGTTTAAGGGAGCTGTGAGACAATACAAAACGTAACAACATTCACATTATAGGGGTATCGGCAGGAGAAGAATCAGAGAAAGGAATAGAGAACCTGTTTGAAAAAATAATGACAGAAAACTTCCCTAAACTGGTGAAGGAAAAAGTCACACAAGTCCAGGAAACACAGAGAGTCCCAAGCAAGATGAAACCCCAAAAGACCCACAGATAGACACATCATAATATAAATGGCGAACATTAAAGAAAAAGAAAGGATCTTAAAGGAAGCAAGAGAGAGACACAAAGTTTCCCACAAGGGAGCTCCCATTAGACTGACAGCTGATTTCTCAATAGAAATACTGCAGGCCAGAAGGGAGTGGCATGAAGTGTACAAAGTAATGCAAGTCAAAGGTCTGAATCCAAGACTACTCTATCCAGGAAAGCTATCATTCAAAATTGAAGGAGAAATAAAGAGCTTCAAGATAAAAAAATATAATAAATAAAAAATAAAAAAGTTAAAGTAATTTACTACCACCAAACCAGCACTGCAAGAAATGCTGAAGCAACTGTTGTAAAAATAAACACACACAGAGAGAGAGAGAGAGAGAGAGAGAGAGAGAGAGAGAGAGAGAGAGAGAGGAGAACACATACATAAAATAAAAATGGCAACTAATAAGTATCTACCAATAAAAACCTTAATTGTAAGTGGCTTAAATTCTCCAATCAAAAGACATAGGGTAGCTGATTGGATAAGAATACTTGACCCATATATATGATGTCTACAAAAGACCCACCTCACAACAAAAGACACACACAGATGAAAGAGAAGAGATGGAAAAAAATTTTCCAAGCAAATGGAAATGAAAAAAAGCTGGTGTAGCAATACTCATATCCGATAGGATAGACATCCAAACAAGGGCCATAATAAGAGACAAAAAAATCAAAAACACTACATAATATTAAAAGGATCAGTCCAACAAGAGGATATACCCCTGGTAAACATATATGCATATATATTTCTTTAATCATCACCTGAGGACATTTTGGCATTTATCTTCAGGTAGAGCGGGAGGGAGAGAGGGAAGAAGAAAGAGAGAGAAACATCGATGTGAGAGAGACACATCAAGTGGCTGCCACCCACACATCCCCAACCAGGGCCAGGGACATACTGCAACTGAGGTACGTGCCCTTAGCAGGAACCGAACCCAGGACTCTCTGGTCCTTGGGCTGATGCTCTAACCGCTGAGCCAAACTAGCCAGGGCCCAAAATATATTTAAAACCTTCCGAAGAAACCTCAAGGGAGAGATCCATAACAATACAATCATAGTGGGTCACTTTAACACCCCACTGAAACCACTGGATAGATCTTCTAGACCAAAAATTAACAAGGACACAGAGTCCTTAAATGACTAACCAGATCAGTTAGACTTAATTGATATTTACAGAACATTTCACCCCAAAGCTGCAGAACATACATGCTTCTCAAGTGCACACGGGATACTCTCAAAGATAGACCACATGTTAGGAGCCAAAGTAAGTCTCTACAAATTCAAGAAGATTAAAATCATATCAAGCATTTTCTCAGATCTCAATGGCATGAAACTAGAACTCAATTACAACAAAAACATTCAAACTTGGAGGCTAAATAGCATGTTATTAAACAACAAATGGTTACCAAGGAGATCAAGGAAGAAATTTTAAAATTCCTGAAAACCAATGGAAATGAACACACAACTATACAAAATCTATGGGACTCAGCGAAAGCAGTCCTGAGAGGGAAGTTCATAGCACTAGGGACCAACTTCAAGAAACAAGAGAAATTCCTAATTAACTTTCTAACCCTACAACTTAAAGAACTAGAAAGTAAACAAAAAGAAAAACCCAGAACAAGTAGAAGAAAAGAAATAGTAAATGTCAGAGCAGAAATAAACGACATAGGGGCTAAAAGAACAATTCAAAAGATCAATGAAACAAAGAGCTGGTTCTTTGAAAAGATAAACAAGATTGATGTACCTGTAGCCAGACTCACCAAGAAACAAAAAGAGGACCCAAATAAACAAAATCAGAAATGAAAGAGGAGCAGTAACAACTGACACCACAGTAATACAAAGGACCATCAAAACATACTATGAACAATGATAGGCCAACAGTCTGGACAATCTAGGAGAAATGGACAAATTTCTAGAAACACACAGTCTCCCAAAACTGAACTGGGAATAGATAGAAAACTTGAACAGACCAATAACAACTAAGGAAATTGAAGATGTAATTAAGAAGCTCCCAGCAAACAAAGGCCCAGGCCCAGATGGCTTCACGGGAGAGTTTTACTGAACATTCAAAGAAGATCTAATACCCACTGTCCTTAAACTATTCCAAAAAAATCCAAAAAGACAGAAGACTTCCAAACTCATTTTATGAGGCCAGCATAATCCTAATTTCAAAACCAGATAAAGACACTACAATGAATAAAAACTACAGGCCAATATCCCTGATGAACACAGATGCCAAAATCCTTAACAAAATATTAGCAAATCGAATCCAGCAATACATCGAAAACATTATTCACATTGACCAAGTGGGATTCATCCCAGGGATGCAAGGAGGGTACAGTATTCGCAAATCAATAAATGTGATACACCACATAAACAAAATGAAAGATAAAAACCATATGATCTTATCAATAGATGCTGAAAAAGCATTAGACAAAATTCAGCACCCATTTCTGATAAAAACACTCAGCAATGTGGGAATAGAGGGATCATGTCTCGACATAATAAAGGCCATATATGAGAAACCTACAGCCAACATCATACACAATGGGCAAAAACTAAAAGCATTTACCTTAAGAACAGGAACGAGACAAGGATGCCCACTTTTGCCACTCTTATTTTACATAGTACTGGAAGTCTTAGCCACAGCAATTACACATGAAGAAAATAGAAAAGGGCCTTGGCCGGTTTGGCTCAGCGGTTAGAGTGTCGGCCTGTGGTCCAGAGAGACCAGGGTTCGGTTCCCGCTAAGGGCATGTACCTCGGTTACAGTTTGTCCCCGGCCCTGGTTGGTCGTGCGGGTGGCAGCCACTCGATGTGTCCCTTTCCCGTCGATGTTTCTCTCTCTCTCTCTTCCTCTCTCTCCCTCCCACTCTATCTGAACAAAAAATGAAAAAATGTCCTCAGGTGAGGATAAAAAAAATAAAAAAAAATAAAAAAAAAGTTTTAAAAGGAAATAGAAAAGGGATCCATATTGGAAAGGAGAAAGTGAAACTGTCATTATTTGCAGATGTCATGATATTGCACATAGAAAACCCTAAAGACTCGATCAAAAATCTACTAGACTTAATAAATGAATTGGCAAAGTAGTGGGATACAAAATTAATGTCAAGAAATTCAGTTAATAATAACACAAAGACCCTAAGAGGTTTGTTCCTTGTCCAAAAAGACACTGGTTGTAAATGGAAGACCCAGGCTCAGATCCGTTTTGGGGACTAAAAGCATAGGAGTTTCCTCTATCAGAACTGCTGCTGTTGTCCACGAAGGAGTGAAAATTGGAAAAGGAGCAACTGTAGGCTAAAAAATTTGTAATGTCTCCCTCCCCCACACACACACACTGTTAAGAGACCACACTTGGTGAGCTAAGAAAAGATTTCTAGTTGTTGTCACCACAATAATCTAAGTTTTTATGTTTTTTTTGACTAGCCCATGTTTTTATCTAGTAGTCTTTTAAAATGAAAATGGCTGTTTGTTACAAGTTACTTAAACAATACAAAAAAATAAAATTTGCTAAAACATCCTACCCCAAAAGGTAAAAACTGCTTTAATGTTAAGTACATATTCTTCCAGACAGCTCTATACGCATGCACATTTACTTTCTTCTCCTTTCTGTGGATTTAATGTTCTCTTCTAGGTTCTTACGATGGGTGTAAAACTTGCAAAATTTCAGCTCTTCTCTTTTCTTAATATGTGCACTAAGAATGCACAATTTCCTGTAAGTTTTTGTCTGTAGCCTTTTTATTGTTATCGAGTTCTAATTATTTTCTAACTCTAATTGTGATTTATTTTGGCGGTTAATGATTAGTGTCTTTCATAATTTCTAATATAAGGACTTTCTAGTTAAGTTTTGTTACTGATTTCTAGACTAAACGCAACACGAGCAAGAAACAAGCTTCATGTAATTTTGTCATTCTAATCCTTTGGGGTTTGTTGAAACGTGATTTTCCTAGTACAGTATGGTCACTTTAAAAAAGTTCCAAGTGTGATCCTCTGCTGCCATCTAGTGTGCATGCCTGGAATAACACCGTAGTGCAGGTCAACATCCAAAATGGGTGAATATAGTGAATGTAACGAAAGTTGAATTTGATTTGCTGCTGAAGTTAAGTTTCTGATATGATTACTGATTTTTGGTTGGTATCTGTTGGTTCTAAAAGTGGTATGCTCTGTCCTTGAATGAGAGCTGTGTTAAACGTATTATGATGATAGATTCACCTTTTTTTTTTTTTCCTTGCAGTTCTGTCTTCTATACTGTGAGTATTTGTTATAAAGTGCTTGTGAATTTGGAACTTCCTTGTAAATTGAAGTTATTGATCTGAGGTGCTCTTCCTTATTTCTAGTAATACTTATTGCCCTCAAGTCTACTTATGTTATTATACAATTTTTAGTTTATGTTCTCATCACATATCTTTTTACATGCTTTCACTTTCAATCTCTTTGTACCTTTATGTTTTTAGGTAGCCCCCAGTGTTCTGTATGAATAATGAGTGCCCATTAAAATCCATAAGGAAGTGCTTTTGATGGAGGCTGTGATCTAGGGATCCAATATTTTTTTCCATTCTGTTGTCCCTCACCATTTATCATATGATTCATATGTTTCCAATGGTCTCAGGAGACATCTTTATCATAAAAATGTACACGTGGATTTGAGTCTGTTACTGGAACTTTCTGTTGCATCCATTTGTTTACAGGGCATTACGCCACTGTGGAAAGTACTGCAGCTTTATACTAGAACACATTGTTACATCCAGAGGGGCTAGCCTGTATTCATTACTGTGCTTGTTCAGAATTTCCTTTCAATTCTTCCTTATTTTGTCAGGTGAACTTAAATTTAGCTTGTTTTTCTTTTTAAAATCTTTCTGATATTTTAACGTAGATACTATTAAATTTATAGACAAATTTGGGGAATTGACATCATTATATGGTGTTTTCTATCTAAGAACACAATGCTACTTTCCATTTATTCAAGTTTTTTATGTGGGTAGCATTTTAAAATTTCGATAGAGATTGCGCACATTCATGTTAAGTTTATTCCCAGGCATTTTATTGGTATTGTGGGTACTGGTTCTTTAATTATATTGTAAATTACCTTCTACATATGTGAAGAGTATTTCTGCATGTTATTGATCCCCCACCTTAATAAATTCTAAATGTTTTTAAATGGATTCTCATTAGTTATTAAGGCAAAGAAACTATGATGCAATAATAATAATTACATTATTTTAGTTATATAAAACGTAAAACAATTAAAGCTTGTAAGAAAACACAGAAATGAGGTAATGTGAAGTGTTAGAAAGATTCTGTTCTTTTTTTAGTGATAAGTTCATTAATGTTTAAATATAATAGCAACAGGATTCTTAGCATTTTTTTTAAATCATGCTTTTATTTATTTATTCATTTTTTTAAATTTATTTTTATTAATTTATATTTGTTACAGATGTTTCTCCTTTTCCCCCCATTGACACCCTCTTCCCAATCCTCCTCCCACCCTGTCCCCAGCATTGTTGTCTATGTCCATTGGTTATGCATACATGCATATAAGTTCTGTGGTTTATCTCTTCCCTCCCCCCCACCACCTCCTCTTCTGAGGTTTGTCAGTCTGTGCCCTACTATGTCTCTGGGTCCTTTTTGTTCATCAGTTTGTTTTGTTCATTATATTCCACAAATAAGTGAGATCATATGATATTTGTCTTTCTCTGATTGGCTTGTTATGCTTAGGATGATACTCTCCAGGTCTCTCCAAGTCATCTCAAAGGATAAGAGATTTTTCTTTCTTACAGCTGCATAGTGTTCCATTAGTATATGCACCACAGCTTTTTTATCCACTCATCTATTGATGGACACTTGGGCTGTTTCCAGATCTTAGCTATTGTAAATAGTGCTGCTTTGAACATAGGGGTACATATATTATTTCTGATTGGTGTTTCAGGCTTCTTAGGATATATTCCTAGAAGTGGGATCACTTGGCAGTTCAATTTTTAACTTTCAGAGGTAACACCATAGTGTTTTCCATAGTGGCTGCACCAGTCTGCATTCCCACCAGCAGTGTACTAGAGTCCCCTTTTCTCCACACCCTTGCCAACACTTGTTTGATGCTTTGTTGATGGCAGCTATTCTGACAGGTGTGAGGTGATACCTCATTGTTGTTTTAATTTGCATCTCTCTGATGATTAGTGATGTTGAGCATTTCTTCATATGTCTCTTGGCCATTTGTATGTCCTTTTTGGAGAGGTGTCTCTTTAGGTCCTCTGACCATTTTTTTTTTTTAATCCTCACCAGAGGACATTTTTGCATTTATCTTCAGATAGAGCGGGAGGGAGAGAGGGAGGAAGAGAGAGAGAAACATCGATGTGAGAGAGACACATCGACTGGTTGCCACCCACATGACTCCAACCGGGGCCGGGGACAAACTGCAACCGAGGTACATGCCCTTAGCAGGAACCGAACCCAGGTTTCTCTGGTCCATGGGCCGATGCTCTAACCACTGAGTCAAACCAGCCAGGGCTCCTCTGCCCATTTTTTAATTGGGTTCTTTGTCTTCCTTTTGTTGAGTTGTATGAGCACTCTATATATTTTGGAAATTAACCCCTTATCTGATGTGTCATTGGCAATTATGCTCTCCCATAGAGTGGGTTCCCTTTCCATTTTGATGGTTGTTTCTTTTGCTGTGCAGAAGCATTTGAGTTTGATGTTCCCATGTGTTCATTTTTTCCTTTGTTTCTGTTGCCTTAGGTGATGTATCAGTGAAAATTCTGCTGCGTATGATGTCTGAAGTTTTGTTGCCTACATTTTCTTCTAGGATTTTTATGGATTTACAAGTCACATTTAAGTCTTTTATCAATTTTGAGTTTATTCATGTGTATGGTGTAAGTTGATGGTCTAGTTTCTTTTTTTTTTTTTTTTGCATGTAGCTGTTCAATTTTCCCAACACCATTTATTAAAGAGGCTGTCTTTACTCCATAGTATACTCTTGCCACCTTTGTCAAATATTAATTGACCATAATGTTTTGGGTCAATTTCTGGGTTCTCTGTTCTATTCCATTGATCTATGTGCCTGTACTTGTGCCAGTACCAGGCTGTTTTGATTACAGTAGCTTTGTAGTATAACCTGATATCCATTATTGTGGTCCCGCCTACTTTGTCGTTCTTTCTCAAGATTGCTGTGGCTATTCGGGGTCTTTTTTGGTTCCATATGAACTTTTGATGTATTTGTTCTAGTTCTGTGAAGTATGTTGTTGGTATTTTGATGGGGATTGCATTGAATCTATAGATTGCTTTGGGTAGTATGGACATTTTAATGATGTTAATTCTTTCAATCCATGAACAAGGTAGGTGCTTCCACTTCTTTATATCTTCCTCTATTTGTCTTTTCAATGTCTTGTAGTTTTCTGCAAATAGGTCCTTTATTCTTTGGTTAAGTTTATTCCTAGGTATCATAATTTTTTTTGCTGCGATGGTAAATGGGATTGTTTTTTTAGTTTCTTTTTTTGTGAGTTCATCATTGGTGTATAAGAACGCCATCGATTTCTTGACATTAATTTTGTATCCCACTACTTTGCCAATTCATTTATTAAGTCTAGTAGATTTTTGATCGAGTCTTTATGGTTTTCTATGTACAATATCATGACATCTGCAAATAATGACAGTTTCACTTTCTCCTTTCCAATTTGGATCCCTTTTCTATTTTCTTCATGTCTAATTGCTGTGGCTAAGACTTCCAGTACCTCAACAAAACCCAAGAGGCTAAGGGATACAATTAATCCTAACATCTGAGTGAATAATCCGACACCAGCACTCTGAGCTTGGGCTTACTGTTAACATTTAATACTAGTCTTTTCTTTGGGTAAAAAATAAATTTGGAAGAGAATTAATGTTTCAGAATAACCAATGTAACTTCAAAACACTTCCACCACCACCAACCCCCTTTCCTTCTGGACCAGACCCAGATGGGACAGGAAGCTCCTGCCACAGGACGCCCAGATGGCTCCCGAGACTGGAACTGCTGTCACAGTGCAGCCAGCAAAACACATGTATTTGTTCTTGAGAAAATGTACAAAACTAATGAATCTTTTTCTGCAGAATTACAAAAGATAAAATCTATGAATCAGTGCTCTAATGTGATTACAGAAAATACCAACTGAAGTGAAGACGAAAAAGCACAGGCTGCCTCCAGGAGTCCTGAGTCCACGCCCAGCCTGAGTACCTCCCCCCACCTGCTGAGGACCAACAGGTCAGTCCTCAGACACCCACAGTCCCACTGAAGGACCACAGTGATCCCCATCAATGGGTAGAACTTACCTGGTTTATTACCTGCACACAACACTCGTTTCCTTCTTCAGGATATTCTTCCAAGGATTACTAGACATTGGTTCTTTTATTTTTTATTGATTGACTGATTGATTTTGTAGAGAGACAATGATTTGTTGTTCCCCTTGTTTATGCATTCATTGGTTGATTCTCGTATGTGCCCTGACCAGAGATTGAACCCCAAACCTTGAGTCTCGGGGCGACATTCTAGCCAACAGTGCTACCCATACCAGGTGACATTAGTTCTTTTAAATGTAATAAAGGGTATCAGGAAAAAAATCCCTTGGAATTCTTTTGGAACTCCTAAAAGATACCTCGCAGTTTGATACTTTTGTTCCTCCTTCCCCAACATAATTAAAAAAAAAAAATCCTACAGTGACAACTCCCATAAGAGTGACTTCCATTACTTACAATAAGGGAGGCTTTTCAAGAAAAGTCCCCTCTTTAAAACTACAAGCTTTAGTGAAAGTCAGGGCCAGGAATTAAGAAGTTAATAACATAACGTTCAAACTTGGATATGGATGTGTCACACCCAGAAAAAACTCACACGCTCATGAACTTGTGCTTTGCTCTCACATTCCATCCGCAGCCCAACTGCAGCCCAGCCGGGTTCACCTCGACTGCAGTTTTCCTGCTACACAGACGTCTCTACCTGTGTCACAAGAACTGGCGGTAAACCCTTCTCTGGGACACTCTCTCTTTCAAGAAATCATTCTCTGGATAAAAAAGCTGTGGCACATATACACAATGGAGTACTATGCAGCTGTAAGAAAGAAAGATCTCTTGTCCTTTCAGACGACATGGAGGGACCTCGAGAGTTATCCTAAGTGAAACAAGCCAAGCAGAGAACGACAAATATCACATGATCTCATTCATTTGTGGAATATAATAAACATATCAGTCTGGGGAACAGGGTAGACTCAGAGATGTGAAAGTAGGGTACAGACTGATAACCCTCAGAAGAGGGGGGAGGGGGGAGGGAAGAGATAAACCACAGAACTTATACGCATGTATGCATAACTGATGGACATGGACAACAAAGCTGGGGATGGGGTGGGGGGTTGGGGGTTGGGGAGGAGGGTGTCAATGGGGAAAAAAGGAGAAACATCTGTAACAAAAATTAATTAATAAAAAAATAAAAATAAATTAAAAAAAATCATTCTCCCATGCACTTACATTTGTCAGGTTATATTTAAAGAAATCTACCATTTAATGAAAATTCTACAAGATAATGGAGATCAAACTGGAAGAAGAAACGTGTGGACGGGCGCCCTCTGCTGGCCGCAGGCTGCGCCGCCCGCCCTCACTTGTCCCTGTAGTAAAGCAGGTAGTACTTCAGGGGGTCAGGCAGGGCAGACTCAGGACCTTCTCCCTCAGGAAGTTCACGGGGGGCTCTGGCTTCGTCTCAGCCGGGCTCTGCCCCTCTTCTTCCTGCTGCTCCTCTTCTAAACCTTCACAGCTGTTGTCCTCTGACGGGTTGGAAATCCGACTGGCAAAGACCTTTGTCCAAAAAGACAAAGAGGTCAGATGGTTTCCATCCGACAGCAGCAAACTCTCCTTTGCTTGAGCCTGAGAGTGGTCTTCATTTCGTTCCCATTTCTGCTCACTGCTTCCTGGTGAATGACCTTCCTAATGGTGCCCTGTATGGCAATACTAGCCAAGTCCTGGAGGCTGCGGATGGCCAGGGGGGCTGCGGGGAGAAGGACAGGAGTCAGTGTCTGTGACAGCACAGGCCTAAGCAACCGAAAACTGCGTCTTGACAACACAGCCCAGAACGTGAGCTCTTTTCAGAAGGCACTTTAAACACATAGCCCTGAGCTCTGACAGAAAGGAAGCACCTGCTGCTGGTGATCAGCAGTGAAAGCCTGGCTCCTCTGCTCCCGTCCTCACCCTGTCTCGTCACTCTGGTCACTGTGTCCACGCACAGTCTTTCTCGTCCAGCGCACCCAGCACTCCCCTGCCCACTTCACTGTTTCCAACATGCTTGACGGGGTGAATGTTTCCTTTTTGTGACAGTAAAGTGGATCACAGCATTTTAAGGAACAAAACTACACAGCACACCCAAGAAAAGTAAAACCTGACGATGACAACTGTTTCATGCAGGCCCTGCACACGAGGACGGCAAGGGAGAGATCAAAGGGAAAGGAACTAGGGGTCGAGGGTTTCAATACATTAAACTCTGAATCAGCATCTCTTTTCCCCTCCAGTATCCAAGTACTCCAAAAATCACAAGCCACAGTAGGGGCGCTCTTACACTGTAACGTTTACTTCACAAATCGCAGAAGCCTGTGCAGAATCTCAGCAAATGCCCACTGGTCCGGGGGAGCCCTGGAAACTCCAGTGATCCCAAGCTCTCCGTACCTTCTCTACATTGTCAGCAGCAACTCCTCTGTCTGCTCACTGTCCTCCTCCTGCAGGAAGGGCTCATGGGCTCATCCTGCCCCTTCGCGCTCTGCTGCTCCTAAGGCAGCTAGAAGGAGTCCTGCACAGGCCACCAGACCTGCCCCTGCACAGGGGGCCGCGTGGGGAGGAGCCTGCTCCTGGCAGCTGAGTCCCTCCCTGGCCCCTCCCCCGCCCAGCCCCAGTGGCGTTTCCTAAGGCTCTGATTTCCACCCTTTCTCCTCTCCTGTCTATTCCTGGGCGTGACACCTGCTCTGTGTCTTCAATGAAATTGACCAGCGGCACCCAGGGCTCTAACCCAGCCTTGACCAGGGTCTGGAGCCTCCCACAAGCCCACATCTACAACAGTCTCTGACACCCTTCATCAGAGAGGCCCCAGGTGCCTCCAGGAGTCCTTTCCCGAACAGGCCAGGGTCTGACCTCCCATCTTCATCTCCAGCCTGGAAAATTCAATTCGACTCCTAACTGGTTCCTGCGGCACTATCCCTGGAGTGCCCACTGACAGCTGACCCCATCTACACCCGCACGCCCTCACTGTCTGCTCTACTCCGACATCACTCGTCTGTTGTTGTTCACTTCATGAGCCCTAAACAGCACCACAGGATTATTTACCATCCAACACACTGTGAGGCCACGGCCTCAAACACCACATCCTGGAGTGCCCTCCATGGGGTCATGACTCCCATCCAGGCATGATCAACCTCCCAGACATCTGATAGTCCCCTCACCTCCGACACTGTCCTAAGGCTCTGGAAGGAGGTACCTTCCCTGACCGCAGTCAGCGTCTGCTCAGTTCTTCTGTGGGATCCTCGAGGAGCACATTCAGCACACACCTCCACCTGGGCAGAGGGTGATCCTGAGTGCAACCGCACCACCTCACCTCAGAAACACTGGGCAGCTCTCTGTGGCCCGTACAGCACACTCCAGTCTACCCTGGGGAGTGTGCAGGGTCTCCCACACACTTCCTCAGAGCACCTGGAAGTCTGCACGTCATGATCCCAGCTCATATCCTTCCCTCCTTCTATTCTCTCCTTAGGGAATTCCTCTCAAACTTCTCACTCTCTACAAACTCGCCTCACAGTCCCTTTCTACTTTCTACAGATGCTCATGATCACAGTTCATCATGTCAGCCTCACGTGACCTGCACTTAGCAGAGACTGAGAATGCTGTCACTGTTTCATAAATGATCCTTCTCATACATTGAAATACAATCCGGAAGGAATTCACTAACATATATTTTCTTTTGGTGGTGAGATTGAGGTGACTTTTTTCCTTTTTTAAAAAAATTTTCTAAATTATCAGAAAGTACAGTGCATGCTGAGTGGTTTTACTTTAAATGAGGACTTTGGCAATTCTCCTTGCTGTGTATATTTTTATTGAAATTATGAAACTACATTTGTAAGAATGCTTAGCTCTTTGCTGGGTCTACACCCTGACGGAGTGAAAGGCACAGGCCTGGCCGAGGAAGGCCCCACTGCAGACCTGCCCCACCCCACCCCCACAGACAAGTGGAGTGGCCATCAGCTGCCCCAGAGCAGAGGGACCTGGGATCTGCAGGAGCATCATGGCCAGAGGTGCCCGGGACATACTCTCCACAGGCAGATTTAACCACCTTCTATGTGGCTCTTCTGCTTCTCATGGCATCACCAGCAGCAGCTCTCTGCAGATTTTATAACAAGGCTAAAATAACCTACAATGTGCTGGAAATGGATTATAATTTAAAAAAAATAATTTTGTTGATTTTTTTTAGAGAAAGAGGAAGGGAGAGAGATGAGATAAAAATTTCAATGTGAGAGAGAACCATCGATTGGCTACCTCCTACATATCCCCTACTGGGGATCAAGCCTGCAACCTGGGCATATGCCCTGACTGGGAATCGAACCCAGATCTCTCAGTCCGTGGGACATCGCTCAATCCACTGAGCCACACCAGCTGGGCGGATTATAATTTTAAATTACCAAAAAATCACTTGGAAAAGTTTATGGCTACAGTAGGTTGAAAATGCTTTTTAAGACATTACAAGACCTGAACAGAGAAGTCAGGGTCCCCGTACTCATGTAACTGAAAGAGTCTTGATTTCTCCCACTCTAAGCAACACGGCTGCACCAGAGGTGCGAAGGAGACGGCCAGGATCTTCTTGTTTTCCCAAGCTGAAGAACCCGTGTGGGTTATCTTAGTCAACTATGCCAAAGACAAGATGAGAACATTCAATAGATTTGGCTACTGGTAGGTTAAATTTAAACAATCATTCCTTCACATAATCTGAAAACACACGGACACAGGAATCATGAAATAACCTGACAGTACAAGCCCCTAAGATGAGCGAAATGAACTATACATAACTCATTAATTATGTGAGTATGTTTAAACTGAACATTTCAAGCTTCTAACCTTAACTTAACTTCTGTTTACAGGAGATGCCTATGACAGAGGCAGACATTGAAGGACCACAAGAGGAAACACTCAGATGAAGAGCGAGGGTGTGACAAGACACCCTGCCATGTGGGAGACAGCGGAGAATGCTCTTAAGTGATGAAACACAGGACACACCTGCCAGAATGCATCTTGGCTGGTCAGACAACCTGACAGCAGGTGGGAACTCATAAACCACAGCAAACAAAAGCTACAATGACATAATAATAGCTACTGTCAGGTATATCAGGCCTTATTGTCATTCCGGGGAGATGCAAACAGAAGAAGTGTTACAATCTGATACCCAGAGGCACTGTTCCAGGACACCCTTAGGAGTAAGCTGGCTAACACACTGTAGTGTAGGTCTCATGGGAGAGAACAAAGAATACGGAGAGAATCATGAGCGAGAGAAGAGAACACAGAAAACACAGAGAATCAGAAAAGACAGTAAACAACTCAGAATACAAAGAGAATCAGGAGAGAGAGGAGAGAACAAAAAACACGGAGAAAATAAGGTGATAGTGGAGAGAAAGCAGGAAACAGAGGGAATAGGAATAAATAAGAGAGAACAGAAAAAAAACACAGAGAATCAGCAGAGAAATGATAGAACACAGAAAACAAAGAGAATCAAAAGAGAGAGGAGAGAATGCCAAAAACGCAGAATCAGGAAAAACAGGGGAAAGGGCAGAAAACAAAGAGAGTCAACAGAGAGAGCACAGTACACAGAATGCGCAGAAAATCAGGAGAGGAAGGAGACAATAAAGAAAACTCAGAGAATCTGGTAGAGAGCAGAGAATGCAGGAAACGCAGAGAATCAGCTGAGAGAGGAGACAATGCATAAAAGGGAGAGAGTCGGGACAGAGAGGAGAGAATGTAGGGAATGCAGAAAATCAGGGACAAGAAGAGACAATGCAGAAAACAAACAATATACAGAGAGAGTAGAGAAAGCAGAAAATGCAGAAAATTAGCAGAGAGGAGACGAAACACAGAAAAAGCAGAGATTTAGGTGTGAGAAAAGAGTATGCAGAAAACGGAGAGAATCGGGAGAGAGAGCAGAGAATGCAGAAAACGCAGAAATTAAGGAGAAAGAGGAGACAACAGAGAAAACGCACAGAATCAGGAGAGAGAAGAGACAACGCTGAAAACAGAGAGAATTAGAAGAGAGAGCAGAGAACGCAGAAAACACAGAAATTCAGGAAAAGCGGAGACAACGCAGAAAACAGAGAAAATCAGGGGAAACAGCAGAGAACGCATAAAAAGCAAAACTTAAGCAGAAAGAGCAGACAACGCAGAAAACACAGGGGATCAGGAGAAAGAGGAGACAACGCAGAACAGGCAGAGAATCAGGTGAGAGGGGAGAGAACGCAGAAAACACAGAAATTCAGGAGAAAGCAGAGACAAGGCAGAAAGCAGAGAAAATCAGGGGAAACAGCAGAGAACGCATAAAAAGCAAAACTTAAGCAGAAAGAGCAGACAACGCAGAGAATGAGGAGAAATGGGAGATAATGCTGAAAATAGATTCAGGAGAGAGAGCAGAAAACACAGAAATTCAGCAGAAAGAGCAGACAATGCAGAAAACACAGAGAATCGTGAGAAAGAGGAGAGAAGGCTGAAAACAGAGAGAATCAGGAGAGAGAATCAGGAGAGAGAGCAGAGAAGGCAGAAAACACAGAAATTCAGGATAAAGAGGAGACAAGGCAGAAAATGCAGAGAATCCGGAGAAAGAGGAGAGAACACTAAATACAGAGAGAATCGGGAGAAAGAGAAGAGAATGCACAAAACGCTGAAATTCAGGAAAAAGAAGAGGCAATGCAGAAAACGCAAAGAATCAGGAGGAAGAGGAGAGAACGCAGAAAACAGAGAGAATCAAAATAGAGAGGAGAGAACACAGAAAACGGAGAGAATCAGGAGAGAGAGCAGAGAACTCAGAAAATGCAGAAATTCAGGATTAAGGGGAGACAGCGCAGAAAATACAGAGAATCACGAGACAGGGTAGCGAGTGCAGAAAATGAAGAGAATCGAGAGAGAGCAGAAAATGCTGAAAGCACAGAAATCAGGAGAGAGGGGAGACAACACAGAAAACACAGAGAATCAGGAGAAATAGGAGAGAACACTGAAAGCAGAGAGAATCAGGAGAGAGTGCAGAGAATGCAGATAAAGCAGAAATTCAGGGGAAAATGGACAAAACGCAGAAAACACAGAGAATCTGGAGAGAGGGGAGAGAACACAGAAAATGAAGACAATCAGGACAGAGAGGAGAGAATGCAGAAAATCAGGCAAAAGAGGAGAGAACTCTGACAAAGGAGAGAATCAGAAGAGAGAGGAGAGAATGCAGAAAACGTTGAAATTCAAAAAAAAGAGGAGAAAACGCAGAGAATCAGCAGAAAGAGGAGAGAACGCTAAAAACAGAGAATCGGGAGAGAGAGCAGAAAACGCAGAAATTCAGGAGAAAGAGGAGACAACGCAGAAAACAGTGAGGATCAGGGGAAAGAGCACAGAACGCAGAAAGCACAGAAATTCAAAAGAAAGATCAGAAAACGCAAAGAATCAGGAGAAAGAGGAGACACCACAGAAAACACAGAGAATCAGGAGAAAGAGGAGAAAACGGTGAAAACAGAAAGAATCAGGAGAAAGAGCAGAGAAGGAAGAAAACTAAGAAATTCAGGAGAAACTGAAGACAACTCTGAAAATAGAGAGAATCAGGAGAGAGAGCAATGAACTCAGAAAACGCAGAAATTCAGGAGAAAGAGGAGACAACTCAGAAAATGCAAAGAATTAGGTAAGAGTGGAAAAAACACCGAAAATGGAGAGATTCAGGACAGAGATGAGAGTACGTAGATATTCTGGAGAAAGAGAAGACAACGCAGAAAATCAGGAGAGAGAGGAGAGAATGCAGAAAATGGAGAGAATCAGGACATAGAGGAAAGAACACAGAAAACACAGAAAATCAGGGGAAAGGAGACAGAACGCAAAAAAAAAAAAAAAAAAGTAGAGAATCCGGAGAAAGAGGAGAGAACGCTGAAAACAGAGAGAATCATGAAAGAGAGGAGAGAACACAGAAAACGCAGAAATTCCAGAGGATGAGGAGAAAACTTAGAAAATGCAGAGAATCACGTGAGAGAGGAGAGAGGCTGAAAATGGAGAGAATCGGGACTGCGAGGAGAGAATGCAGAAAACGCAGAAATTCAGGAGAAAGAGCAGAAAACGCAGAGAATCCGGAGAAAGAAAAGTCTGAAAACAGAGAGAATCCGGAGAGCAGAGAACACAGAAATTCAGGAGAACGAGGAGACAACGCAGAAAACAGAGAGAATCAAGAGAGGAGGAAATGCTGAAAACAGAGAGAATGAGGAGAGAGAGCAGTGAACGCAGAAAATGCAGGAATTCAAAAGAAAGAGCAGAAAACGCAGAGAATAAGAAGAAAGAGGAGAAAACGCTAAAAACAGAATCAGGAGAGAAAGCAGAGAACTCAAAAAACGCAGAAATTCTGGAGAAAGAGGAGAAAAGGCAGAAAACAGAGTGAGAGAATAGAATAGGCAGAAAATGGAGAAAATCTGGACAGAGTGTAGAGAACGCAGAAAACGCAGAAAATCAGGGGAAAGAGGTGACAATGCAGAAAACGCAGAGAATCAGAAGAGAACGCAGAAAACGGAAAGAATCAGGAGACAGAGGAGAGAAAGCAGAAAACGCAGAGAATAAGGTGAGAGAGGAGAGAACACAAAATGCAGAAAATCAGGGGAAAGAGGAGAAAACAAAGAGAATCTGCAGAGAGAACAGAGAACGAAGAAAATGCAGAAATTCAGGAGAAAGAGGAGACAATGCAGAAAATGCAGAGAATCAGGAGAAAGTGGAGAGAAGGGTGAAAACAGAATCAGGAGATAGAGCAGAGAAGGCAGAAAACTAAGAAATTCAGCAGAAACTGGAGACAACTCTGAAAACTGAGAGAATCAGGAGAGAGATTAAAGAACACAGAAAACACAGAAATTCAGGAGAAACAAGAGACAATGAGAAAACAGAGAGAATCAGGGGAAACAGCAGAGAACACAGAACACGCAGAAATTAAGCACAAAGTGCAGACAACACAGAAAACGCAGAGAATCAGGAGCAAGAGGAGAGAACTCTGAAAACAGAGAGAATCAAGAGAGAGCAGGGAACGCAGATAACGCAGAAATTCAGGAAAAAGAGGTTACAATGCAGAAAACACAGAGAATCAGGAGAGAGGAGAGAATGCAGAAATTCTGGAGAAAGAGGAGACAACACAGAAAACCAGGTAAGAGAGAAGAGAATGCAGAAAACAGAGATTCTGGACAGAGTGGAGAGAACGCAGAAAATACAGAAAATTGGGGAAAGAGGAGAGAACGCTGAGAACAGTGAGCATTGGGAAAGAGAGCAGAGAAGGCAGAAAACGCACAAATTCAGGAGAAAGAGGTCAGAACGCAGAAAACACAGAAATTCTGGAGAAAGAGGAGACAACGCAGAAAACGCAGAGAATCAGGAGAAAGAGCAGAGAACGCTGAAAACAGAGAGATTCAGGAGAAAGAGGAGAGAACTCTGAAAACAGAGAGAATCAAGAGAGAGCAGGGAACGCAGATAACGCAGAAATTCAGGAAAAAGAGGTCACAATGCAGAAAACGCAGAGAATCAGGAGAGAGAGGAGAGAATGGAGAAACGCAGAAAATCAGGAGAGAGAGGAAACAACGCAGAAAATGCAGAGAATCAGGTGAGAGAGGAGAGAACACAGAAAATGGGGAGCTTCAGTAGAGAGAGGAGAGAATGCAGAAAACGGAGAACATCAAAAGAGAGGGGAGATAATGCAGAAAGTGGAGAGAATCAGGACCGAAATGAGAGAACACAGAAAACAGAGATAATAAGGAGAAAGAGGGGATAAGGCAGAAAACGCAGAGGATCAACAGAAAGTGGTGAGAATGCACAAAACAGAGAAAATCAGGACAGAGTGTAGAGAACACCAAAAGTGGAGATAATCAGGAGAGAGAAAAGAGAATGTAGAAAACGAAGAGAATCAGAAGGGAGAGGAGTGAACATGGAAAACTCAGAGAATAAGGGGAGAGTAGAAAGAATTCAAAAAAAAAAAAAAACCCAGAGAAAATCAGGAGAGAGTAGAGAGAATGCAAACAACAAAGAGAATCAGGAGAGAGAGGAGAGAACGTAAAAAAAAAACAGAGAATCAAGAAAGAGAGCTGAGAATACAAAAAAACGCAGAAAATCAGGAGAGAGAGGAGACAAGGCAGAAAACGGAAAAAATCCAGAGAGAGAGCAGAGAAATTAGATAATGGAGAGATTCACGAGAGAGAGGAGAGAAAGAAGAAAACAAAAAGAATCAGGTGAGAGATGAGAGAACACAGGAAACGAAGAGAATCAGGAGAGAGAGCTGAGAATGCAGAAGCTACAGGAAATCAGGAGAAAGAGTAGAGAACTCAGAAAACGGAGAGAATCAGGTGAGAGAGGAGAGAACGCAGAAAACGGAGAAATGGGGAAAGAGGGGAGAGAATGCAGGAAATGGGGAGAATCAGGAGACAGAGGAGAGAATGCAGAAAACCGAGAGAATCAGGGAGGTTGCAGAGGTTAAGACTGGAGCGAGGGTGAGTGTGTGAGAGATTTGAGTGGGTGTTATTGAGAGTGTGTGTGAATGTGAGTGTGGATGACAAACCTTGTGCAGTGCAGAGACTCAGGGCAGAAGTTTCCTGTGCTGTGGCCAGGGAGCAGCCAGCTACTGTTGTATGCAGTGTGTCAGCGAGCTTCTCTTCGTGTGCCCTGGAAGCCCGCCATTTTGAAAGATCCTGGTCTTTCTTGGGAGGAGGAAGTGGTGAGGGGCTGGGGTTGAACGACCTGAGTCCACCTGAGCGCCTTGCACCATCTGTCCAGTGGACCAGCACACAGTAGCCGAGCACCATCCCTCACAGCAGAAGTCTGAACTGAGCCCAGCAATTTCCCCTAGAGCAGCAGTGACTGGCCTGGAGTGGAGCCCCACCCCCAACAGCAGTGGAGGCTCAGGGAGTCTTGGTAAATGCGACACCCCTAGGAGCACTAGTGTCAGTTTTGGAGCCCAGCACCTACCCCCACACCAAGAGTGACTGGGCAGGACTGGAGCCCCACCACCAACAGGCAGTTGCAGCTCATATAAGCAGCTGAGAACCATCCCCAGGGACATCAGCCAAGGCTGATCAGGAGCAGTGCCCTAGCCGAAGCAGCAGGGCTCGGGCAGCTGAGACCTGCCCCTCACAACTGCAGCAGCGGATTTGGAGAGGAGCACCTCCCTCCGGCAGCAGCAAAGTCCCAGGAGTGGAGCATCCTCAGCCCCCAACAGCAGCAAAGGATTGGGACCTGAGAGCACCCCCTGGCAACAGCAGCAGCAGTAGCAGTGCGAACTGGGAGCTGACACTCACCCCAGCAGTGACTGATCAGGAGCTGAGCCCCACCAGGCAGCAGCATATCCCAGAAGCACATCAGCAGGACCCACACATCCCAGAAGTTACCAGCGGGACCCATGAACCCCAGAAGCGCACCAGTGAAACCCAAACACCCCAGCAGCATTCCAGCGGGACCCCACACACCCTGGAAGCACATCAGCAGGACCCACGCACCCCAGCAGTACACCAGCCAGACCCACACACTGCAGCAGCACACCAGCTGGACCCACTCACCTCAGAAACACACCAGCTGGACCCACTCACCCCAGCAGCATGCCAGTGGAACCCACACACTCCAGCTGAGTACCAGCAGTTCCCCACACACCCCCGCAGCATACAAGTAGATCCACACATCCCAGCAGAACACCAGCTGGTACCCACACACCCCAGGCAGCAGCAGCACAGATCAGCAGCTGAGACCCATCCCAGTGGCATCTGCCCAGGCTGATCAGGAGCGGTGCCCCAACCCAAGCAGCAGCAAGACTCAGGGAGCCAAGACCTGCACCACAGACCAATAGCAGCCGCCAATTGTCAATCCTCCAGGACCTACAGCAGGAAAGAGGCACCATACACCAAAACAGTCTGGGAGGCACAGCAGCCTTATTTGATACACACCAACCTGCCTACACACTCCAACATCCCTCACCGGGCCTACAACTACCAGATTGCTAAAATGGTGAGACAAAAAAACAACACCCAAAGGAAAGAGAAAGAGAAATCACCAGAAAAGGAACTACAGGAAATGAAAAAAAGCAACTTGTCAGATACAGAATTCAAAGCATTGATTTTAAGGGGGCTCAAACAATTTGGTGAGAACTACAAGCAACTTAATAAGAATTATGAAGAGCTCACTGGGAACTACTTCAGCTTAAAAAAAAATAGGTAGAAGCTATGCATAAAAAGCAAGAGGAAATAAAGAATGACATAGCTGTTATGAAAAATACCTTAGAAGGGTTCAATAGTAGATAAGAAGCTGAAGACCGAATCAGCGACTTAGAAGACAAGGTAGAAAAAAACATCCAAATAGAGCAGAAAATTGGGAAAAAAAATTAAAGAGCAGGAGAGTTTAAGGGAGCTGTGGGACAATACAAAACGTACTAACATTCGCATTCTAGGGTTATCAGAAGGAGAAGAATCAGAGAAAGGAACAAAGAACCTGTTTGAAGAAATAATGACAGAAAACTTCCCTAAATTGGTGAAGTAAAATGTCACACAAGTCCAGAAACACAGAGTCCCAAGCAAGATGAACCCCAAAAGACCCACAGCTAGACATATCATAATAAAAATGGCAAACATTAAAGACAAAGAAACAATCTTAAAGGAAGCAAGACAGAGACAGAAAGTTACCTTCAAGGGAGCTTCAGCTGATTAGACTGTCAGCTGATTTCTCAATAGAAACACTGCAGGCCAGAAGGGAGTCACATGAAGTGTACAGAGTAATGCAGAGCAAGGGTCTGAATCCAAGACTACTCCAAAGCTATCATTAAAGAGCTTCACAAATTAAAATTAAAAAGCTAAAGGAATTTACCAAAACCAAACCAGCATTGCAAGAAATGCTGAAGGGACTGTTGTAAAAAGAAGAAACGAGAGAGAGAGAGAGAGAGAGAGAGAGAGAGAGAGAGAGAGAGACAGGAATAAAATAAAAATGGCAACTAATAACTATCAATAATAACCTTGAATGTAAATGGCTTAAATGCTCCAATCAAAAGACATAGGGTAGCTGATTGGATAAGAAAACACGACCCATATATATGCAGTCTACTAGCGACCCAACTGACAACAAAAGACTCACACAGAATGAAAGTGAAGGGATGGAAAAAAAAAAATTCCAAGCAAATGGAAATGGGAAAAAAAGCTGGTGTAGAAATACTCATATCTGACAAAATAGACTTCAAAACGAGGTCCATAATAAGAGACAAAGAAGGTCACTACATAATATTAAAAGGATCAATCCAACAAGAGGATATAACATTGGTAAACATATACACACCAAATACGGGAGCACCAGAATATATTTAAAAACTTCTGGAGAACTTCAAGGGAGAGATCAATAGCAATACAATCACACTGGGTGACTTTAACACCCCACTGACACCACTGGATAGATCTTCTAAACAAAAAAATTAACAAGGACATAGAGTCCTTAAATGACAAACTAGATCAGTTGAACATACTTGATATTTATAGAACGTTTCATCCCAAAGCTGCAGAATATACATTCTTCTGAAGTGCACACAGGACATTCTCAAACATAGACAACATGTTAGGACACAAAGTAAGTCTCTACAAATTCAGGAGAATTGGAATCATATCAAGCATCTTCTCACATCACAATGGCACGAAACTAGAACGCAAGTACAACAAAAACACACAAAAATATTCAAACACTTAAAGGCTAAATAGCATGTTATTAAATAATGAATGGGTTACCAACATGATAAAAGAAGAAATTAAAAACTTCCTGGAAACCAATGAAAATGAACACACAGCAACACCAAATCTATGGGACGCAGCGAAAGCAGTCCTGAAAGGGAAGTTCATAGCACTACAGGCCTACCTCAAGAAACAAGAAAAGTTCTTAATTGACTTTCTAACCCTACAACTTAAAGAACTGGAAAGCAAACAAAAAGAAAAACCCAGAGCAAGTAGAAGGAAAGAAACAGTAAAGGTCAGAGCAGAAATAAATGACATAGAGACTAAAAAAACAAAAACAAAAACAAAAAAAACAACAATTTAAAAAATGAATGAAACAAAAAGCTGGTTCTTTGAAAAGACAAACAAGATTGATGGACCTTTAGCCAGACTCACCAAGAAACAAAAAGAGAGAAACCAAATAAACAAAATCAGAAAATAAAGAGGAGAAGTAACAACTGACACCACAGTAATACAAAGGATCATAGAAACATACTGTGAACAATTATACACCAACAAATTGGACAATCTATGCGAAATGGAAGAATTTCTAGAAAAACACAGTCTCCCAAAACTGAACCGGGAAGAGATAGAAAACTTGAACAGACCAATAACAACAAAGGAAATTGAAGATGTAATTAAGAAACTCCCAGCAAAAGAAAGCCCAGGCGTGAATAGGTACACAGGAGAGTTTGACCAAACATTTAAAGAAGATCTAATACCCACTGTCCTCAAACTATTCCAAAAAATCCAAGAAGATGAAAGACTTCAAAACTCATTTTATGAGGCCAGCATAATCCTAATTCCAAAACCGGATAAAGATACTACAAAGAAAGAAAACTACAGGCCAATATCCCTGATGAACACAGATGCCAAAATCCTTAACAAAATATTAGCAAATTGGATCCAGCAATACATCAAAATAATTATTCATCATGTCCAAGTGGGATTCATCCCAGGGATGCAAAGATGGTACAATATTCACAAATCAATAAATGTGATACACCACATAAACAAAATGAAAGATAAAAACCACATGATCATATCAATAGATGCTGAAAAAGCATTCGACAAAATCCAGTACCCACTTCTGATTAAAAAGCCCAGCAACGTGGGAATAGAGGGATCATATCTCAACATAATAAAGGCCATATATGAAAAACCTACAGTCAACATCATACTCAATGGGCAAAAACTAAGAGCATTTCCCTTAAAAACAGGAACAACACAGAGATGCTCACTTTCACCACTTTTATTTAAAATAGTACTGGAAGTCTTAGCCACAGTAATTAGACATAAAGAAAATATAAAAAAGATCAAAATTGGAAAGGAGGAAGTGAAAATGTCATTAGTTGCAGATGTCATGATATTGTACATAGAAAAGCCTAGAGACTCCATCAAAAATCTACTAGACTTATTAAATGAATTTGGCAAAGTAGCAGGATACAAAATTGACATCAAGAAATTGATGGCATTCTTTTATTATTATTATTATTTTATCCTCACCTGAGGACACTTTTTCAGCTTTTGTTCAGATAGAGTAGGAGGGAGAGAGAGGAAGAGAGAGAGAGAGAAACATCGATGTGAAAGGGCCACATCGAGTGGCTGCCACCCGCACAACCAACCAGGGCCAGGGACAAACTGCAACTGAAGTACATGCCCTTAGCGGGAACCGAACCCAGGTCTCTCTGGACTGCAGGCCGACACTCTAACCACTGAGCCAAACCGGCCAGGGCTAGAAATTGATGGCATTCTTATACACCAACAATGAACTCACATAAAGAGAAACTAAAAAAAAAAAAAAATCCCATTTACCACTGTGGCAAAATAAATTAAGATACCTAAGAATAAACTTAACTAAAGAAGTAAAGGACCTATTTGCAGAAATCTCCAGGTCATTGAAAAAAGAAATAGAGGAAGATATAAAAAAGTGGAAGCGTATACCATGTTCATGGATTGGAAGAATTAACATCATTAAAATGTCCACACTACCCAAACCAATCTATAGATTCAATGCAATCCCCATTAACATACCAATGATATACTTCAAAGAACTAGAACAAATACTCCAAAAGTTTATATAGAACCAAAAAAGTATCCGAATAGCCACAGCAATATTGAAAAAGAAGAACAAGGTAGAAAGGATCACAATACCAGATATCAGGTTATACTACAAAGCCACTGTCATCAAAACAGCCTGGTACTGGCATAAGAACAGGCAGATAGATCAATGGAATAGAACATGGAACCTAGAAATTGACCCAAGACAATATGCTCAATTAATATTTGACAAAGGTGGCAAGAGCATACAGTGGAGTCAAGATAACCTCTTCAATAAATGGTGTTGGGACAATTGGACAGCTACCTGCAAAAAAATGGGAGCTAGACCACCAACTTACACCATACACAAGAATAAACTCAAAATGGATAAAAGACTAGAATGTGACTCATGAATCTATAAAAATCCTAAAAAAAATGTAGGCAACAAAATTTTAGACATCACATGCAGCAGAATTTTTACTGATACTACACTTAATGCAAGAGAAACAAAGGACAAAATGAACACATGGGACTACATCATACTAAAAAGCTTCTGCACAGCAAAAGAAACAACCATCAAAATGGAAAGGGAACCTACTATATGGGAGACCATAATTGCCAATGATACATCAGATAAGGGGTTAATTTCCAAAATATATAGAATACTCATACAACTCAACAAAAGGAAGACAAAGAACCCAATTAAAAAATGGGCAGGGGACCTAAAGAGACACCTCTCCAAACAGGACATACAAATGGCCAAGAGACATGAAGAAATGCTCAACGTTACTAATCATCAGAGAGATGCAAATTAAAACAACGAGGTATCACCTCACACCTGTCAGAATGGCCCCCAATCAACAAATCATCAAACAATAAGTGCTGGCGAGGGTGTGGAGAAAAGGGGACTCTAGTACACTGCTGGTGGGAATGCAGACTGGTGCAGCCACTATGAAAAACACTATGGTGTTATCTCAAAAAATTAAAAATTCAACTGCCATTTGATCCAGTGATCCCACTTCTAGGAATATACCCTGAGAAGCCTGAAACACCAATCAGAAAGAATATATGTACCCCTATGTTCATAGCAGCACTTTTTACAATAGCTAAGGTCTGCAAACAGCCCAAGTGTCCATCAGTGGATGAGAGGATAAAAAAGCTGTGGTACATATGCACAATGGAGTACTATGCAGCTGTAAGAAAGATCTCTTATCCTTTGAGACGACATGGAGGGACCTGGAGAGTATGATCCTAAGCGCAACAAGCCAGTCAGAGAAAGACAAATATCACATGATCTCACTTATTTGTGGAATATAATGGGAAAAAAAAAAAAGCTGATGAAGAAAATAGACCCAAAGACATGGAAGTAGGAAACAGACTAACAAACTTGGGGGGTGTGGGGCGTGAAGAGATTAACCAAATAATTTATATGAATACATGCACAACCAAAGGACACAGACAACAATAGGGTGAAGGTGGGGGGTGACAATAAGAGAAAAAAGAGGAATAGCTGTAAATAAAAAAATAATTAATTAATTAAAGAAAACTGACAATTAAATCTACATTATCCACAGCACATTTTGTGGATGAACTAGTCAGATTATTGTCCATATAGAAAGCTATTTAAAAAGTCACATCCCTAGCCCCTCAGGTGTGGCTCAGTTGTTGAGCGTGGACCCACACACCAAGAGGCCCGGGGTTCAATTCCTGGTCAGGGCACATGCCCAGGTCGTGGGCCCATCCCCAGTGGGGGCATGCAGGAGGTGGCCTCATCAATGTTCCCATCTCTCTCCCTCTCCCTTCCTCTCTCTCTAAAACCAATAAAGAAAAAAAAAATTTTTTTTAAACGTCACACCCTTATATTTCAATGACCTGGTTTTCTCTTTTAAACAATTTTTTTCCTTATGGCTTAAAAACTTAAAAAGTTTTACTACTTCTGAGCCAAAGACAGGAGTTCGCATTCAGCCCAGAAAAACATGCAGGTGGGTTAGACGTGGGTGCAGGGAGGGTGAGTCTGGCTGGGCCTGGCTGCAAACGGCCCACACCGCTCCCTCTGCCTCTGCGGACAGCGCTCTGCCCCCGCGCTGGCGGCTCGGCTGTTCTCCAAACTGCCCGGTCCTCGCTCGGGTCCGCACTGTGCGGAAGGCCAGAGCGCCGCCCGCGAGCGGGACGTTCAGCGTCAGCTGGTGCCCGGCTGCAGCGCTCCCTCTCGCAGCCCCCGCCCCGCCCCCCAGCCGCGGAGGGTGTCACGTGCTAGGACCGGGCGGGACGGCGCCAGCTCACAGGGGCAGGAAGAGGGCCAATGTCCAGCCGCCCAGCGTTCCGACCTTTGTGCGCAAGTGCGGAAGTGTGCTGGCCCCGAGTGTGACTGGTTTCCGGCCGGTGGGGCCGCACCGGCTTCCCGGAGACGTGTAACGGGTGGTGGGCCGCAGCCATGGCTGAGAGGAAACCTAACGGTGGCGGCGCCGCCTCCACCTCGTCGGGCACCAATTTACTCTTCTCGTCCTCGGCCACGGAGTTCAGCTTCCACGTGCCCTTCATCCCGGTCACCCAGGCCGCCGCCGCCTCGGCCGCCCTGCTCCTGCCTGGAGGTAGGGAGGAGGGGTGCGCGGGCGGGTCTGCGGGCGGGCGGGCGGGGCGGGCCGAGCTCGCGTGGGGGACCCGCTCCGAGGCCCACGGCCCTCTCCGGGCGGGCGGCCTGCAGGCCGTGTCTCCACGCGCGGCGGCGTGTCCTGGGGCGTCTTGTCCGGGTCCCCACGGCCGTGTCGCCGCAGGGAGGCTGCGGTGGGAGGGGGGCGGAGCAGGGGGGCTGGGCCCGGCCGCCTGCCCTCGCGTGTCCGTGCCGCTCGGCCCTGCATCCCCGCCTCCGCGCGGCCCCGGCGCCGTGGCCAGGACCCCGTGCCTCTGCAGCGCGGAGCGTGGGCAGAGCCTGCTCCAGCGCTGCGGAAACGCTGTGAGATAGGCGTGTGTGTCTGTTTGGACGGGGGGCTTTTTCAAGTCTGCGGTTCCGACTTATTTAACTTTTTTATAAATGTGTTTTCGTTGAGTTTATAGAGAGAGGAGGGGTGAGGGAGAGAGGGAGAGAAACACTGAAACCTTGATCGGCTGCCTCCTGCACGCCCTCCAGGGGGATCGAACCCGCAGCCCGGCTGTGCCCTGCCCGGGGATCGAGCCTGCAGCCTCCTGGTGCACAAGAGGACGCTCAGCCACTGAGCCTCACTGGCTGGGCCGACTTAATTAACGTTTTGTTTCTGGGATCTTGAGTGACTACACCTAGATTCTTAGTAAATGCTGAATGTTTTCCCACTGAACGATGTACTCTCCTTGGAGGACTAGGGAGAGCGTGGGGAAGAGCAGAGCGAGCTGCAGGCAGCTGTCCTGCAGGTTCCTGTCACTGTCCTCTGTTCCTTCTCCGGGCTCATCACCACCGAAATGCGCACATGCTTGTGTCTCTCCTCCAACTAGCACGTGGGTTCCTGGAGCAGGAATCTGCACCTGCAGCGGTGTCTGGTATGCTGCAGACCAACTTCTCAACAGATATTTGGTGAATGAATGAACGTGTGGGAGTTAGGAATAGGTACCTCTTCTGACAACCTGGCTGCAAGGTTAGGTGTGGCCGTTTTGGTGAAGGACGATCGTGTCTGTAGGAGGTTGTAGGGATAAATAAGGCCATATGTGCAGCTAATTCTGTAACAATTATTTTTCTAGCCCTAAAAAAGATTTCATCATTAGAAACCCATTCAGAGAATTTCCAGCAAAGGGAAGCCCTGTCCCATTGGAAGCAACAGTTAATCGTCTGGGAAAGAAACACAGAGGAAGCAGTTCATTCATTTAGCAAACATGTATTGCTAAGCCCTGCTCCAGATGTCTGGGAGACACGAGTGGCTAGCATTGCCCCCAGTGACTGCACAGTGCATGTGTGCACACTGCCCAGCTGTGTGAGCAGCTGTGATGCAGGTTTATAGTGGCCAGAGAGAGGGACCGGTAGGCTGCCGTGAAAGCTATGGGCTGAATGAACTGGGAGAGGACATCCATTGGGACTCAGGGCTTCACAGAGGAGGTGATTCTTGAGCTCAGTATGGAAGGGCACACAGGAATTAGGGCAACTAGAAAGACAGTCATATGTAAAAGTCTGAGGTGTGAGAAAACCTCCCACTCTTCCTCTCTTTCCCTGTCCCTTCTCCCCTTCCCCCGTAGATCAGTGTGACTACAGTGTGTGCAGGGGAGTGGCCTGAGTGGTCAGTGCGGATCAGATCATGAAAAGCCTCAAATAACATGCTGAGGAGTTTGTAGTCGTCCTCTGGGGTGTGGGGGAGCCTTTGAAGGATTTTAAACAAGGCAGCGAAATTACAGATGTGTTTCGGAAAGCCTGGAGTTTTCCGGGATTGCACTGGAGTAGAGCTGACTGCAGCAGGAGCGGCCACCCTGGAGGACATTGTGAATCAGGCAGGAGTGGGTGGCACTGTAGCCCTAGTCACCTACATTGGGCATGAGCAGCAGGGAACGTGTGTGAGAGCTTTTCAGACCATAAAATTGTTGGGACTTAGTAACTCACTGGTGACCAGATGGTTCTTTGAGCACAGCAGCCCCTTCTTGTCATTTAGTTTTGACCCCAAGATCTAGCTCCAGGGCCTGGCACATAAATACTTTGTATGTATGTCTTGAATGAGTGTCTGGATGATTAAATGGACAGTAGGAGAGAGAGAGGAGTCTATGGAATGAGGCTGCTGGTTTCAGTGGATAGATAGATGCTGCGATGGTGAGCTTGATGAGGGAGCATGTGAAGGGGACAGTGGGGTGTTAAATTCCATTATAGGTGTACTGAGTTTGAGGTATGTGTGGCTGGACCTGCCAAAAGTATTGAGGAAGCAGCTGGAAAATAAGTTCAGGAACTAATGAGAAGTCTAATTTGAGACAGAGTTGGGAGTGTCACAAGTATACAGGTAGGTGCTCATTCAAGCTTTGGGTCTGGATGCCAAATGTGTCCACATGTAATTAGAAAGTGCCCCTGAGGTGAGGCTGGTATCATGATGAGGTGAGTATTTCATTTGTAATTGATGCTAATCAGAAAAAAAAGCTGCTTTAATCAGGTTGATTCTTAAGTTGTCTTAAAGGATGAAAGATACCACAGAGTTTTCTTTTCCATGCTTTTCGTTGTTGAGACATGAAAGAAAAAATACAGATGAGTCCAAGTGAGGTTTACATGACTCAAAAGATATGGTGGGCACTGGAAATACATAAGAAAAGTAGACTGATATACGCAGACAGAAGCCCTTGTGTAGGTGGTGATCTTTTCCTTTTAGATACAAAGGAACAACGTAGAAAATTATTTGAACAGTGGATTAAAGCTGTTCAAGTAGAGTGAGAGAAACCTACAAGCTCGCTCCAGAATCTCTGCAAGCCCAGTGACTTCCTTCAGCAGGTCAAGACGGAGCCTGGAGCTAGAAAGAAGGCCCCCTTTGTCGGGTCTCGAGGACAGGGACCACAGTGTGCCATGTCCCCAGAGCAGGTCCACCATCAGTGATCCGCTGCATGCCTCAGAGGTAGGAGATACAGAGAATTAAACAGAAGAAAAAGATTAGGAAGAGGACAACGGAAGTTACGACAAGCTAAAGGCTCATGAAAGTTTAATAAGAAAGAGGAGGCTGGACTTTTGAGGCCATGTAGAGGGAAATGCTGTGATTGTACAAGTTGGTAGCAGAAGAGAAGATACATAGTTGATGCTGGAGATACTCACAGTGAAGATCAAGTTGGACAAAGGAAAGTGAGGAGAAATTCCCTTTGGTAGACAATGACTTTTCTAGTGACTTGGCATTCTGTAATGACAAATTATCTGGTTGTGGTAATACTCTGTGATTTGGGGGATGACAGCTCATGGTTGCCCTACTTTGCCTTTTGAATACAAATACCACATGTTCATTTGTACAATGAGTGCTTTGTAGGTAAGAGCCCTGGCACACCTCTTCTCACAAGAGTTAATATCTGTACTTTAGTTTCCTGCCATTACTGTAGAAATAACATTGTGTATTTGGGTGGTGGAATACTACTTGATTTCTTACCAGGGAAAAAGAGATTTAGAAGAACGTGTAAAAATAGTAGGTATAGATTTTGTTTCTATTTTTAAAAACTTCTGTATACAAATATGTATAGTTCCTGTATATTTACAAATAAATACTATATAACTATTTATACTTATTTTAAAAGTATGGAAAGGTATGTACCAAAATATTGTTAGTGGTGATTATCTCTGGAAGGTGGGCTTATGAGTGATTTAAAGTTATTTTCTTCCTTTTGTTGCTTCTTATCATATATATATATATATATATATATATATATATATTTTTTTTTTTTTTTAAATTGATTTTTAGAGAGAGAGAGGAAGGGAAAGGGAGAGAGAGAGATACAAACTTTGATGAGAGAGAAACACCAATTGGCTGCCTCCTGCATGTCCCCCACTGGGAATCTAGCCCACAACCCAGGCATGTGCCCTGACCAGGAATCGAACCGCTGATCTCTTGGTTTTTTGGTGCATAGGTTGATGTTCAATCCACTGAGCCACACTGGCTGGGCCTTATTCATATTTTTTAGTTTTTCATTACAAAGAGAAGTTTTCAAAGATAAAAGAAGTTTTTCATTTTTTTCCTAAAATGCAGAAATGTAAATCTGAAAAACAAAATAAGAGGTACAAGAGCTGGGTCTGCAGAATAATAGCATACCTTTTAAACCATTTGCTCTTCTGTCCCTTTCAGAGGATTCCACAGATGTTGGTGAGGAGGACAGCTTTCTTGGTCAGACTTCTGCTCAAATGTCTGCTCCACAGACATTTAGTTACTTCTCTCAGGTACCAAGCAATAGCGACCCATTTGGGAATATTGGACAGTCACCTTCAACAACTGCAGCAGCATCTGCTGGGCAAGCAGCATCCTCCAAGCCCCCCGCTGCTCTCCCTTTTACAACCGGATCCCAAGATGTGTTGAATACATTTCCACCATCCATTTCAAAGGCTCAGTATGGTGCTCCAGCTTCTTCACAGATGGGAACAAATACTTATTTGCCTTCTCAACCAAGTAGTCTCCCTCCTTCAAATTTTGGGAGCCCAGCCCAAGGACTGTCCCAACAAGGATACAATCCCTATCGCCATACTCCTGTAACCAGCAGAGCTAATCCTTACATTACACCACCACAGCTGCAGCAGTGCCAAATGCCAGGCCATCCCACCCATCCTCCACCTTCTGGACCCCCTGTTCACATGTACCAGACGCCTCCGGGATCTTTGCCACCGGTACGGAGACATGTTTTTTTTCCTAGTTATTCACTTTAATTTTTAATCTCTCTCTCACTTATCCTATGCTTATAAAAACAGTGTTTTTTATAATCGATATGATGACAAATCATTTTCAGAGGATATTGTTTTATATATATATATATATATATATATATATATTTTTTTTTTTTTTTTTTTTAGAGAGAGAGAAAGGGAGAAAGATAGAAACATCAAGGTGAGCCCGGCCAGTGTGGCTTAGTGGTTGAGCGTCGACCCATGAACCTGGAGGTCGCTGGTTCAATTCCTGGGCTGGGCACATGCCCAGGTTGTGGGCCAAGTCCCCAGTGGGGGGCATGCAGGAGGTGGCCGATCAGTGTTCTCTCTCATCGATGTCTCTATCTCTCGCTCCCTTTTCCTTCCTCTCTAAAAATCAATAAAGAAACATTTAAAAAAAAAAAAAAAAAAAGAAAGAAACATCAAGGTGAGAGAGAAACATCGATCGGCTGCCTCCTGCATGCCCGCCACTGGGGATCAAGCTCACAACCTAGGCACGTGCCCTGACCAGGAATTGAATCTGGACCTCTCAGTCCCTTTGGATGACACTCAATCCACTGAGCCACACTAGCTGGGCCAGAGGATATTCTTTGTAAGCTATATGCTTTGAAGCAAACATTTTTTTAAAGGGAGCTCATTGAATGGTTCACATTTTAGTTTGTATTATCTGTATTAAAGTAGTTGTTGATTTTAATGAGTTAATCTGTACCAGTATTTCCAGATTTTAGTGTAAGACGCCAATGATAAATGTGATCTACAGACCAGTGAGAGCTGAAGCAATTATTATCTTAATAGACTGCCAACTTCTAATTTTAAATTATAGTATTCAAGCAAGATACTCGATCGCAGGGACTAAAATGGATTATCCCAGTAATTTCTTTCTTTTTTTAAAAATATTTTTTCTTTATTGATTTTAGAGAGGCCGGGGGAGGGAGAGAGAGATGGAAACATTGATGAGAGAGAACTTCGATTGGCCGCCTCCTGCATGCCTTCCATTGGGAATCTGGCCCACAACCTGGGCATGTGCCCTGACCGGGAATCAAACCAGCAACCTCTTGGTGCATGGATTGATGCTCAACCACTGAGCCACACCAGCCGGGCTCTAGTAATTTCTTTTATTTACATTTATGGAGTTTGGATCTAGACAGTTAAACTCAGTCTCACTAGCGTAATGGAATAACATTTACATTGGGTAAATTTAATGAAATTCCCTTATGCTTTTTTGCCAACTGATACACAACTGACTTCCAAAGGGAAATAAACTAAAACAGAAAAAAGGAAACGAAAGAAGGACCCAACCTGGAGGAGCAGAGATAGCAGTATTGTAATGAGTGTAACCTAACTTTACCCTTGGGGATAGAGAAGGGTTTCATTGTATTTAATTTCAGTCATACCAATACACAGACTCTTGATAATGGGTTTGGAGCATATGCAAAATTGTTCCTTGGAACAAGCATGATGGCCTTACCTTTTTTGCCCTCCAGATCCCTCCTTCACTGCAGTCAGGGTTGTGCCCTCCAGCCCAGCAGCAGGCACTCGCCAGGCCCATGGGCCCCTCTGTGCAGGTGCCACCTCCTTTCACACCTCAGAGCCAGTACGAGCCTGTTCAGCCCCACTGGTTTCACTGCAGGGAGGTAGAGTGCAAACAACTCTGGATGCCGTTCAGTGTGCTGGACTCCTTGAATCTTGAAGAAGTCTACAATTCAGGTAAGCACTGGTTATGCATCATTTATATCTGATTTCACGGAGAGAGGAAATGAGGGATATTCATCTATAGCTCACTTTTGGTGACTATCACACTCCTTAATCCTTGTAGACCGACCAGACTCTGTGCCTTCAGATGAAAATATTAATGTAATTATTTGAGCAAGGTATTTGAAGAAATGTTTTAGTAATTGTCTTCCTTGTTTAAAGGTATTTTAAGTTAGAAAAATAGAGCAGTTTATATAATCCAGGTATAAATGATTTTTCTCCTTTTTTTTGAGTGTCAATTTTCTTATTTCCCTGATTCTTTGGTAGCTATACAGTGTTTATAAAGCATTTTCTATGGAAATCTTATTTCTTAAGATGCTGTGAAAAATGTGTTTCATGGTCAGGTGAGTTTTACAAATACTGTTACTGCATCCACTTTTTGAGATAGACAGTGCACAGGAGCGTGTTAATGTTCTCAGGAATCTTGCAGTATAAAAACATGTTTATTTGTTTATCCTGATGATATTTTATCATGGGACTTAGAGATTACCTGTTAGTGTTCTTTAGAAATATACTTCATAAGTATAGCTGCTTTGGTTTAAAAAAATCTACCAGTTATTTAAATTATTTTGTGATCATGTTTTACAATTTTGCCCAGGTTATTTCTTAACTTAAGAAGAATCATAATTATAATCAGCACAGTTAATCTTTTTTTTAAAAAAATATATGCTTTTATTGATTTTAGAGAGAGAGGAAGGGAGATGGAGAGAGAGAAACATTAACATTTATCAGCTGCCTCCTGTACACACCCTGCTGGGCATCAAGCCCACAACCTGGGCATGTGCCCTGACCAGGAATCGAACCGGGACCTCTCAGTCCATGGGATGACACTCAATCCACTGAGCCACACCGGCTAGTCTTAAGCTATTTTTAAATTAAAATGAGCTTAGTTTTTTGTCTTTAAGGATCAACTAGTTACTGCAGTCTTTATTTATTTCTTTTAAATATGCCTTGTAACTGTTGGATTAAAATGTGGACTTTGCTCCAGTCCAGCCAGACCCTGAGAGTGTGGTCCTAGGCACAGATGGAGGGCGCTATGATGTTTACCTGTATGACCGAATAAGAAAAGCTGTGTACTGGGAGGAGGAGCCAGCTGAAGTGAGACGCTGTACTTGGTTTTACAAAGGAGACACAGATAGCAGATTTATTCCCTATACAGAGGAATTCAGTGAAAAACTAGAGGTACGTGGACTTTATTTCTTTATGCTTTTCTTTAAAATATGTAGGCCCTGTATACTTTGGAGCCTCATGTAATAGCACTCACAGGAAGCAGACATGGTTTGCAAGACAGCCTATTTTTTTCTTTTTAACTAAATTTATTTATTTTATTTACTAGAGAGAGAAACTTGGATCTGTTGTTCCACTTACTTATGCATTCATTGGTTGATTCTTATATGTGCTCTGACTGGGGATCAAACCTGCAACCTTGGTGTATGGGGATGACGCTCTAAACAACTGAGCTACCCAGCCAGGGTCAAGAATGCCTAACTTGATCCTATACACAAAGATCTTTGATGTCAGCAAGTTGTAGGTGGGAGTGAACTGCCATTCTGCCTTTGCTGCTTTCCAATGTGTGATTTCATGCAGTTATGAACTTAAAATGTCTGCTAGGGGTTGAATTGTATCCCCCCAAAAGGATAAATTGAAATCCTAATCTCTAGTAGGTTAGAATGTTACTTTGTTTGTAAGTGGAGTCATTGCACATAAACCTAATTTAAGATGAGATCACAGTGGAGTAGGGTGGGTCCCGATCACATATGACTGGCATCCTTATAAGAAGACAGCCATGGGGAGAATGCTCTGTGAAAATAGAGGATTGGAGTGATGGACCTGTAAGCGAAGGGACACTAAAGATTGTCGGCAAACCACTAGCAGCTAGGAAGAGGCGATGAAGGAGTTCCCTGTAGGTTTCAGAGGAAACATGGCCCTTCTAAGCCATTTACCCTTCTGACACCTTGATTTCAGACACCTGGCCTCCAGAACTGTGAGAGAATACGTTTCTGCTGTTTTAAGCCACTCAGTTTGCAGCACATTTTTATAGCCGCTCTAGGAAACTGATTTTTATGTTGCCTCTATGTAATGTGGATAATATTTTTTAGGAATGACAGAGTAATTAATTAAATGAGGTAATATATGTAAAATGATGAGTATGGTAACCAATTAGTACATGAGAGCTCCCATTACTGTTTTTATTACTATCATAGTTATAATTTTCTTTTACTACGATGTAAATTTCTAATAATGCACACGTTTTCATTATTGTAGGCTGAGTATAAAAAAGCTGTAACCACAAATCAGTGGCACCGCAGATTAGAGTTTCCAAGTGGAGAGACCATTGTTATGCACAATCCAAAGGTAATGATATTTTTTAAGCTACTACAGTTTCTAGGTTCATTTAAATAATTATTTTGCTGAATGTATTCGATAGATGTTTATTTTTATTAATTGCAACAGTAGGGATATAGGTACATTATAGTTCACATGGATCAGAGAAACAAAAATAAATTTTAAATCTGTCTCATGAAGTTTCTGTTTATGGCACACATTAATGGAGGCTCAGTATGCAGCATAGGAGTTGCTTGATAAATGTTTGCGCTTGATCAGGGGTCAGCTGACTTTTCCTGTAAAGGGACAGAGAATAGAGATTTAAGGCTTTTTACGCCACATGGTCTTCATTACAGTTGTCAGCTCTGCCCTTGTAGCTGGAAAGCAGCTACAGACATTGAACATGGCTGCTTTCAATAAAACTGTGTCACAAGTGGCAGGTCAGTTTTGGCCTGAAGGCTGTAGTGTTGGCCCTGTCCATGATGGAGGTCTTTTTTAAGGTAATGATTCACGGTGTTTGCATCCTTTCTTTTATCCTCCTCACTCTCTGGGCCACAGGCTCCTCACCTGCAACAAGATCTGCCTCCTGGGCCATGTTTCAGGTGAAGTGAGGTAATTGATGCAAAAGCATGTAGCACAGTGCTTGGCGCACAGTCTTGTTCAGAACATGGACTGTTATTCCATGGAAGTGTAAAGTAACCTATATTCTAACCACCTCTGTAGTCCTCGTTGATATTACAATGAATAAGAATAAAAACATGTACATGTCAACAAAATTTAAACAGTATACAAAGATATGAAATGAAAAAAGCCTCTTACATCTGCATTTTCCCAGTTTCTCCTCTTGATGGTAACCACTTATCCTTTTGTTTTTAAAATTGTTAACCTTTTGTTCTGTGTACAAACAAAAATTTTGCGTAACATCTTGCATGCATTTATTTTTTTTTAATTATGTTTTCATTGATTTTTTTTTTTTTTTTTTTAGAGAGAGAGGGGAAGGGGAGAGGGAGAGAAACATCAGTGTGAGAGAGAAACATCAATCAGCCGTCCCCTGCACTCCCAACACTTGGGATTGAGCCCGAAACTCTGGCATGCGCCCTGACTGGAAATTGACTGGACCTCTCAGTCCATGGGACAACGCTCAATCCACTGAGCCACACCAATCGGGCACATTCATTTTTTTTTTTGAGAAATATTTTCATATGACATCAGGTTTAATTTAATATAGTTGGATTAAACAATGTATGTCTTCATAAAAAGTGGTGGATAAGCCAGTGTTTGGCATTGAAAATGCATTTGTAAATAGACTCTTCTATTGCAGGTAACTTTTCCCTATGTGTAAACTTGGATGCTTATATTACATTCCTAAATCAAGGTGTATTCTGATTTAGTTGTATTATTATCCAACATTATCATTAGGAATAATGGTATTGACCTGATTACTTTTAATGGTTAATGATCACTACCAGGACTGTTACAGACTGGTTTTGGGGGAACAGTAGTAGTACTTGATGTATGAGTTATCTGTGCTATGAAGTACTTCATAATGTACTGAAATACATTATTTGGCCTGTAGAGGAAATGAATTTGGTGGTGAGCTGTCGTAATCCTTCTGTTGTATCTTGAAGGTTATTGTTCAGTTCCAGCCTTCATCAGTGCCAGATGAGTGGGGGACCACACAAGATGGACAGACCAGACCCAGGGTTGTAAAGCGTGGAGTTGACGATAACCTTGATGAAATTCCCGATGGTGTGTAAAATCTGTGTAGGACCAGTGTCATTTCTGAACTTCTCTATTTTAGAATCGTTCTTTAGAATGATGACAAAAAGAAATAGTTATTAGGATTATCTGCCAAAACATACAGAAATCAGCCAAGTTGGCATATATCTTTATAAAAATCTTGTTACCTTTTTATATTTATTTTTAAATTCTATGAAGATATATAAACCATGTAATGTAGATTCTAAAATATGTATCATTGTAAAGAAACATTTTGCTGGTTGAAATCAGGCTTTTGACTGTGTTTTGGGCTTGTTCTGTCATACCTCTCTAACTCTGGAGTGGCAGGCGTCCTCTGTGAAGGCCAAACAGTACCTATTTTAGGCTTTTCAGGCCATCTGGACTCTGTTGCGTGTATCACCTCTGTCACTGTAGTGTGAATGCATCTATAGACAGTGTGTAAGCAAATGGACATAGCTGAATGTCAATAAAACTTTATTTATGGCCCTGGCCGGTTTGGCTCAGTAGTTAGAGCGTCGGCCTTCGGTCCAGAGAGACCCGGGTTCGGTTCCCGCTAAGAGCATGTACTTCAGTTGCAGTTTGTCCCCGGCTCTGGTTGGTCGTGCGGGTGGCAGCCACTCGATGTGTCACCTTCTCTCTCTCTCTTCCTCTCTCTCCCTCACACTCTATCTGAACAAAAAAATGAAAAAGTGTCCTCGGGTGAGGATAAAAAAAAAACAAAAACTTTATTTATGAAAACAGGCAGTGAACAGGATTTGGCCTGTGAGCCATGGTTTGCTAACCCCTGCCCCAGTGTTTCTGCTTTCATTTCTCCTATTACATCATTTAAAGTATGGATTTTATTTTGACAATTACATACTTTATATTTGTTTCATTGTCTTATGAAATTACAAAACAAATATACTCTTACTCTGAATCTGAATGAAAGAACCAGAGTAAAACGGTAGATTTAACTTGGAGATGTTCCTATTTACAGTATATATGAATCTAACAAATCAAAGAGAAGGATTTGGGGAAAAGATTTTAAAGTTTTATATTGGCAAATTGCTTCCCCGTATGGGATTTAGTGCCTGTGGAGTTCTGAGGAATTCACAAGTTTCTGGAGCCTTTGTAGGTACAGAAGTGCTGGTCATCATATGATGATAACCTCTGGGACTAGAGGCAGCCTGCCTCTTCCACCCCTTGTTCCCGTTCACTGTTATTTGCTAAGACTTGACTTTGAGGTCTGTTCCTCTAAGTCGGTAGAGGATAATGAGGCTCACTAGGTTGGAAGGTCATGAATGTCTCTGGTACGTTTGATGACAAAAGGGACATCTAGAATATTGCTTTTCAGTTAAGAAAACCCAAATAAGTTTCTAGCTTATATGTATGTGTGTATTTCTTTTGTAGGGGAAATGCCTCAGGTGGACCATTTGGTGTTCGTGGTGCACGGCGTCGGGCCTGTGTGTGACCTGCGCTTCAGAAGCATTATCGAATGTGGTGAGTGTCGGTCATGTGTTTCATGGACTGATTTGAGAACTGGTGGGAGGACTTTTAAGTGTTCATTGCTAAAATAGGTTCCAGCTAAGGGACTGTAAGAGGAGATTTAAATGATCACTGGGAATATTAACTTGTACTTGATTTGTTCTTATGACCTGTATAACTTACGCAATTCTAGACTGAAGAATTAGATGGGGTCTTATAGATAATTTAGCTTTTCTGACAGCCTCTGCCTGAGCACTTCCAGCAACTAGGAACACTTGTGTATTGAACTCATTTATAGAGAATTAGTTGTGAGGAGTTGTATAATGAACTATGAATCTGCCTGGTTTACAGAAATATTTTATTTTTTATTGAGTTTCAGAGAGGGGAAGGAGGAGGGGTGGGGGGGGACATCAGTTTGGGGTTCCACTTATCTATGCATTCATTGGTTGATTCTTGCATGTGCCCTGACTGGCGACTGAACCCAAAACCTTGGGGACAACTCTCCAACCAACTGAGCTACCCGGCCAGGGCTACAGGAATTTTTGAAGTTTATTTTTGTGTCTGTGTAATAGTTCATGTTTATTGAATACTTGGTAGGTGCCAGATACCTTGCATGTACTGTACCAGTTAACCCTTCCAATAAAGCCTTGGGCTGCAGGTGTTGTCACTGTTCCCCATCTGAGGTGAGCAGCTGAGACCCAGAGGTTAGGGTGACCTCTCCCATGTCCTGGTCTGCGTGCTCTGAGCAGGCGGCGTGATGCCAAGTCTGTGCCCACAGCACCGTGCCACCTGGATGTGATACGTAAAACTGAAGTTTCCAGTCATTCATACATGCCGCTAAAATAATGAAAACTTACAAGAACTTTTTAAACATTAGGTTTATTGTTTTGGGGGCTAAATCTTTTTTTTTTCCTTAAAAAGTTTGTTACAAAAAATACTGGCATAATTGAGGTAATTGCTAACTCTACCTATCAAGTTAAGAAGATTTAATTAATTGAATTTGTTGTTTTCCCTGAATTTTTTTTTAAGTGGATGATTTTAGGGTGGTTTCTCTCAAATTGCTGCAGACACATTTCAAGAAATCTTTAGATGATCGGAAAATAAGCAGAGTGGAGTTCCTTCCAGTGCACTGGCATAGCTCCTTGGGTGGGGACGCCACAGGTGTTGACAGGTTGGTGCATTTTGAGAACATGTTTTTTAGATTGTTCAAACTTAGATTCATAGTAGTTTATTATGACTTCAACAAATGTATTTTTTTTAAACAAATGTATTTTTTTATTCTAAGTTTATATTTGCTCTGACATATCAAGTACTTGCTGTTAAGTTTATGCTACTTTTCTGTGTGTGCTTTACATATGTATGCAGATGTTCTTACCATAAATGTTTAAGACTGTCTAGGACATCTAAGCTGGTTTTATTTACTGATTTAATTTTAGACAGAGGAGAAGGGAGAGAGAGATAGAAATAGAAACATCAATGAGATAGAGAAACATCAATCAGCTGCCTCCTGCACACCCCCCACTGGGGATCAAGCCTGCAACCTGGGCATGTGCCCTGACCAGGAATCAAACTGGGACCTCTCAATCCATGGGACAGTGCCGAGTCCACTGAGCCACACCAGCCATACCTAAGCTGGTTTTACAAAACTGATGTATAGTGGTTTAGGTAAGGGGCTGTCTTGTACACTGTAGGGTGTTTAGCAGCAACCCTGACTTCTACCCAGTAGATAACGGTAGTAAATTCCTTCCCTCAGTGTGACAACCAAAAATGTCTCCAGTCATTGCCAGGTGTCCCCTGGGGTAAAGCACCCCTGGTTGAAAACCACTGGTTTAGATGACTGTTTCTCAGTGGAGGCTCTTTGGGCAGGACAGTTCTCTGTCGTCTCAGATGTTGTGTGTGCCGTAGTGCCCTAGTCTGAGTGCCGCTGAGTGCCCACAGCAGTCACCAGGCACTGCGACAAGTAGAAACGCTCTCGTTCAGTTCTCAGTACTTTTCATTGAGAACCACACATTTAGGTGTTTTTTGTTTTTTTTCCAGGTCATATTTATGCGAGAACACAGGACTAATAACATCTGCTTTTCAGTGAACATCATCATGTGTCAGGGCACATGGTTGAATAGCGCTGGTCCTGCAAACAGCGTTATGTCCATGCTGGGCCCTGTCATGAGGGTGTTTTCTTTCTCTGTGGATGTTCTTGAACTTTGCTGTGGCCATTCTCAAATCTGGGAAGATCTTCATTCCATCAAGCTCCTTTCTTGCTTCCTGCTACTTTCTCTATTGTCCTTTCCACCCACAGTTTTTGTCAGATGTCCTGATTTCCAGTACATTGTAAGAAAAATGGAAGAGTAGGCTTTCTTCTTTAAAAATAAATATCTTTGCCCAGCTGGTATGGCTCAGTGGTTGAGCGTCACCAAGAGGTCACCGGTTTGATTCCGGGTCAGGGCACATGCCCAGGTTGTGGGCCCGATGTCCAGCAGGGGGCATGCAAGAGGCGGCCAGATGTTTCTCTCTCATCAATGTTTCTCTCTCTCCCTTTCCCTTCCTCTCTCTCTAAAATCAATAAAGGGGGGGGGAATTTTTTCATAAGCCTTATTTTATATGATAACTGTTCAGAAAATCCCAAAATACAAAGTACAGTTAAAAGCACAAATAGGAACTTTTTTGCTAATCTTGATAACAAAACTTTTTATGAAAACTATTTATGATAACTGTGTACAATATCAACTCATAATTAGTTTGTGGGATTTTTTTTTTTATTCAGTGTTTTCTCAGGATTTAAAATCTGAACTTTAAAAAATTCATAGATTTAAGGTAGCTAATGACAATATACTTTTCTTTCCTTTCTAAACAGGAACATTAAGAAAATCACTTTACCAAGCGTTGGTCGGTTTCGTCACTTTACCAATGAAACCTTGCTAGATATTCTGTTTTACAATAGCCCCACCTACTGTCAGAAGATTGTGGACAAAGTGGGAATGGAGCTAAACCGTCTGCATGCGCTCTTCATGAGTCGGAACCCAAGCTTCAAAGGAGGAATCTCTGTTGCTGGTCACAGTTTAGGTAAAACTGTCAAATACTCACATTGTAAACAAACTGTTTGTTGAATCATCACTGCCTTCAGTGTGGATGACATTGTAGGTATGAGACTGAGAATTACAGATTTTAAGTTTGACAAAGGCAGAAATGAATGCTGAGAGTTTAGATTCTGCCTTTGCTGTTCACCTTCCATGTTACCTACGAGTGCTGTATATTTTCATTTATTCTGCTCTTTGGTAAAACAAGAATACTGGTTTTAAGATCTTGATTAACATCTAACTTTTGTATGACTTCTGCCGAGGGACTTTGAGAAAAAATAGGAGACTGTTTAGTGTTATAAAAACACCTAGAACATTATAAAGCGAAGTGCTTCTTTTTTTTAGGTTCTTTAATCTTGTTTGACATCCTGTCTAATCAAAAAGACTTGACTTTATCGAAGTCTCCAGGGCCTTCTGCTGTTGCTAATGGAGCCGTGAAGCAGCCACATTCTCAGGAGAAGCAGGCAAGGCCTAGTCAATGTTTACATTTGGAAGTGGAGCTGAACCGTTTTCCAGAATCTGAACTGTTTCTATATATCAGAACACAGTGAGGTTTACAGGTGTAATCGAACCATTTAGCTCGTTGTTATAATAAATGGGAGCATGAATGCTTTATTAAATGTATATGCTTTTTTCAGAATATTTTAAACTTTGAATAATGAACTACAAAAATTACGATTTGTTTATAGAGCATAATGGTTTAAGATTTTCTGTAGATTGGGTGACATTTTCTGGGAGTTTTTCTGAGATTTATAATGTTTTCTCACCTTTTTTGTAAAGATGCCAGAAGAGCCAAAGCTGACCTTGGAGGAGTCTTACGACCTTGAGGTTGAGAATGAAGAAGTCCTAACTTTGCAGGGGACTCTGGCAGCGCTTAGCCTCTCGGAATACGTTAGCACGTTTGAGAAGGAAAAGATCGACATGGAATCTCTGGTACTGAGGATAGTTTGATTCATTTTTGTTTAAAATTATTTTTCCTGTGTAAAAATTGGAACTTAAGAATGATTAAAACACTCTTCCATCATAACACATTCCAGATAAGGCAGAGCCTTAAATGCTTAAAAAATGGAAAAAAACAGGAGAATTACAAACAAACAAACAAAAAAACAATTTCAGGAGGATTTTCTAAGAGGGACATAAAACCCAGAAGCCATAAAAGAAAGAAATTGCATAGCAGGAGAGGCCCTACACGACATCTAAAGGCCAATGATAGATTAAGAAGAATATTTGGAGCACGTATTATAGACACGTGGTTTATTTCCTTACTATTCAAAACTTGTACAAATTAGTTACACAAAGATATCAACACAGTAGGAAAAGAGGCAAAGAATAAGAACAGATGATAAACAGGAAATAAAACTACATGGCTTCTTATAAGAAGACTTGTAAGAGAAATGCAAATGAGAAGTGCTATGAAATTTTATTTTTAACCTACCAGTTTGGCAAAAATAAAAAGTTTGATAATACAGGGTGGGGCAAAACGAGGTGTACAGTTGTGAGTATGCAGAACAGAGTTTGCTCTTTTATTATTGCTCATTAATTACTGTATTATTTTGCATACGAACAACTGTAAACCCACTTTCGCACCACCCTGTTCACTGTGTGGCTAGTCTGAGGGAAAGTAGGCACTGTTACACATTGTCCATGAGAGTGTCGATTGGTTCAACCTCTCTGGAGGGCAGTTTGGCATTTTATAGTTTTAAAATGTAAAAAATGACATACCTTTTAGCCCAGCAAATTTACTGCCAGGAGTATTTCCTGTAGAGAAATATGCACACTGGAATGTGTCCTAGGATACTGCAGTACTGCCTGTACTGGCAGAACATAGAGACACCTTTCATGTCCATTAGCAGGGCACTGATGAAGCCTTTTATGGTGCATCCACGTAATGGTGCACCCTGCAGCTGCTGAATGAATGAGGCAGCGTCAGGGATGATGGTGTGAAATGATCTCTTAGTTTTTTAGATAGAGTGGAAGGGAGTGAGGGAGAGAGAGAGACATCGATGTGAGAGGGACACATTGACTGGTTGCCTCCCGCACAACACCAACCATGCTGGGATCGAACCTGCAACCCAGGCAGGTGCTCTTGACCGGGAATCAAACCTGAGACCCTTCGGTCCACAGGCCAACGCTCTAACCGCTGAGCCAAACTGGCCAGGGCTGAAGTGATCTCAGGAATATCATCTGAAAAGACCAGAAGTTCAGTCCTGTTTGCATAGTAGGTTGCACACACACCCATACAAGGAAAAGAACCTAGAAGCTGTGTATGGGTGAGATGTCTCTCTGGAAGAGGAGCAGATTTCAGTAGCTGCTGCTGAGAGCTCGGTTGGGTGATTGGGCAGGACCGGAGAGGAGAGACTTCAAAGCTTCCACTTGGCTGTAGCTTTTGAATTTTGTACAACATGCATGTGTTTTTTGTTAAAGAATTAATAGAATGATTTGGATGTGGAGGGCTAAGAGTTTACATCCTAAATTAATCCATGATTTAAAAACAAAAAAATTAACTTCTAAAAAAATTTACTGGATTTTAGATTGCTTTAGATGTGCAGTTTATTTTTGTTTTTTCCTTTCTCAGTTTCAGTTCTTTCGCTAATCATTCATGAGCTTGTTTGTGTTCTTTCAAAGCTTATGTGTACAGTTGATGACCTGAAGGAAATGGGGATACCCCTGGGACCCAGAAAGAAGATAACTAACTTCCTGAAACACAAAGCTGTCAAACTGGTAAAGTTTCACCTCTGCCCCAGAGAAAACAGAACTCATCTGTGACTAGTTTGTTTGTATTTTGGAAATTTTTGTCAGTACCATCTTGGTTAGGCAAGCTGGAGTGCTCCTTGACACGGCACACAGTCATGGAGATGATGGGAGCTCAGACTGTGGAGTCGGCTAGAGCTGGATTTAAATTCTTGTTAGAGTGACTGACCACCCAGTTTCCTTGGGACTGAGAGAATTCCCTGGACAAAGGACTTTCAGTTTGAAAATGGGAATTTCCCTGTGCAGAAACTGGGTAAATCTTGGATAAGTAGATGAGGTGGTTACCCTGATTCCTATTTCAGCCTCTTATTAACCACATGTTCACGAGCAATTTGCTTACCTTTCTGATCCTTTGTTTTCTTCATTTCTAATGGGAATGATACCTTCCTTAGAGCATTGCAGTAAGGATGAAGTAATGCATGTGAAGGATAATACCCAATAGATGTGAACTCATTTTCCCTCTTCACAATCCTTCTCACCTTCTAAAGATAAACACACACACACAAATCTCACTAATACTAACCAAAATGCAAAAATTCTTTTTTGAAAATTTTATTTATTGATTTTTAGAGAGAAGAGGGAGGAGAGAGAGAAAAACATCAATTTTCTGTTCCATTTATTGATGCATTCATTGGCTGCTGCTTGTATGTGCCCTTACCAGGGATTGAACCCACAACCTTGGTGTATTGGAACGACACTAACCAACTGAGCTACCTGACCAGGGCCAAAAAGCAAAAATTCTTAACAATACAATACAAAACAACAGCAGCAATAACTAAAAATCACTCAAAAAAGAAAACAACTGGGGAAAAAATCACTTGTTAAATTTTCATTAAGTTAATTTTACAGATATTTGAAAAAAGTAATTAGAAAAATTAGATACCACTTAGGGTGGCTGTTTTATTTAGTTTTGTTTTTATTGACATGGGCTTTATTGATCCATCTTAGAACTTCTGTGGCTCTTACATTTGTGTTACTTCTTTGGAACTGAACATATGTCAGTTTACATAACACGACTGCAGTCATGGGCCGATTTGTTGTGATTAGCTGAGGCAGTTGAGTTAGTCAACGTCTTATAAATATGTCTTTTGTATCAGGCGTGGTGCTCAGTTCTTGGGATTTGGACATGAACTGAGGGTTTTTTTGTCTAGAGGAAGAGATGAGACCACAAATGATGACATGTCTGTCCTGTAACAGAGTGCTGTCCATGCTGTGAGAGCCAGGTCAGGGTGGAGTTCTGGCCTGGGGAGAAGGCACGGGTTGGTAAGAGAAGACTTTCCCAAGGTGTTGGTGTCTGAGCCTGAAGGAGGGTAGAGTGGCCTTCCAGAAGCGGGCCCGCAGCCACTCAGGTCAGGGGAGAGCAGAGGGTCCTGAAGGCCCGGGTGGCAGGTTTTGGAAGTTTGGATTTTCTCTCGGAGTGGTTCTCAAACGTGTTCTTTTGGCCATGACAGTCATAAAGCTTTTCAACATCACGAAATGTTGACCTGCCTATTAATACCATCATCAGTTACGGTTTGGTGCCAAATCATCTGTTTAGTCTAAATCTTAATTTTAAGTTTAGGAATTTTTAAGTTTACAAAATAAGTGCTATAAACTGCATTATAAAATTTTAACTGCAAATGTTTCTATAATAAATTAATGTTTAAACACACGGACTCCTTCCTGGTCTTTCCATTATCAGCATTATCCATGTGCACATCAGTGAAGCACAAGTCTGAAAACAAGCAGATAAGAAGCTGTTTTCAGGCTGTACAGCATGTCCTTGACTTTATGCTGTAATAAAAGAAAAACCAGTGGGAAATACTCTATAGTTCTTGGAAAATTTCCAGAAGGAGCCTGGTTCACATATACTGTAGTTGCTTAGATATATAAAGGTATAAGAATATTTTGAAAGGAATAAAAATCTGTAAAGTGATCTTATTTTTTTAATTTCAGAAGTAATTGCCTCTGGATGAACCATGTCATTTTCTTAACTGTATTACTATTGATCATTCTTCGTTTTTCAAAGATAACAAGGTGCTGCCAAATCAGTAATAAGATAATGTGGTGTGTCCTCTTGATTTAATGTAACAAATAATGACCAAAATTAGCAAATTATTTTATAGTATGGACATCAAGCACTTGGGTCTGAGTGCTGTTGTTTTGTTGTTGTTGTCTTTGTAAACAAGCAGTGATTTCCATTTGAAAGGAATATTTTTTAGTGTTGGAAATACCAGTAGTCAGGTATGTGTGTGTTGGTTCACTTTGTTTTTACAATTATTGCGTTTGTCTAGGGAAAACAAAACAACTGTTTGCAATAGGACACTTTGTGATCTATTTAGATAGCTCTCTTAGCAATTTGGAATAACTTCTATGAATATAATGGGAGGTACTTCTGAGTAAGAAAGCAAATTTAAACTGAAGAATTCTGAACATGTTCTTCATTTTGGTTTTAGGTTTAATCTTGTGCTACTTTCAAAGGGCAGAGATAATCAAACCCAAACCTTCCAAAATATTTGTGGTAGAGTCAGTTCCCAGCTGGCTGGCAGAGAGTTTTCTTTTTTCTTTTCTTTTTTTTTTTTTTTAAATCCTCACCCGAGGACATTTTTGCATTCTTCAGTTAGAGCGAGGGGGAGAGAGAGAGAGAGAAACATCGATGTGAGAGAGACACATCGACTGGCTGCCACCCACACGACCCCAACCGGGACCGGGGACAAACTGCAACCGAGGTACGTACCCTTAGTGGGAACCGAACCCGGGTCTCTCTGGACCACGGGCTGATGCTCTAACCGCTGAGCCAAACCGGCCAGGGCGAGTTTTCTTTTTTCTGTGGTGCCTGTTGAATTAACCAGTTGGATTCTTCCTGATTTCCTAGCATCTGGAATTTATTGATAGATAAGGCTGATTTGGCCAGTGGTGTTTGGGCATCGTCAACAACTGTTTAAACAGAGACTTACACAGTCATTCGCAGCCTGGGGAACGAGGGCCACTGGAACGTGCTTGTGGGGAGTCGGCGAGTCCAGCATGGCAGCTGCACCCCCGGCTGCGGTGTCGTGTGAGCGGCTTCGCCTCATGAGGGAGAAGCCTGGTCCCTGATGCTCCCCCAGCTTCTGTTCACTTACTTGTTCATGGAAATAAATTGATCTCAAGTATTTGGGGCAATAAGTTTTTAAAATTATTGCACTTTGTGTAATCACAGCGTAAAACAAGAAATAGGACATTTCTGTCGCACATGCTTCTTTCTAGTCAACTCCTCCCACCAGACCAACTATTCTGATTTCTGCCACTCTTGAAAGTGTTGCCTGTTCTATTATATATAAATGGAATGAACACGGTGCATGTACTCATTTGTATCTTTTTTTTACTCAAAATACTGTTTTTGAGATTCACCAAATTGTTACATCATTTGATGTCCGTTCCTATTTATTTCTGAGTAGTTATTTCGTTGTATGAATAGGCCACAGTGTGCTTTTCTGTTCCTCCCAAAATGCTTCCGAGGAGAGCTTGTTAGTGGCTCCATGCAGACGTAATGCTGAAAGAAGAACTTTCTCCTCTAGGTCACACATCTTTAAAGAAGTATATATTTTCAAATTATATAGTACTTCTGAACTGTCTGAAGTTTAGATCTTAAAGGAAAAATTTGGCATTTTAAAACTTCTTATGATTAAAAGTTTATATAGAAAAGTTTACAAACAGTATACTGATAATCAATATTTAAATTTAATTGTAGCTGTTTTGCTGTATTTTTTCATTGCCTCTTTTTCTCTTAAGAATTTTAAAGTAATTTTTAGACTTGGCATTTCTTTCCTAAATATTTACTGTGTGTCTCTAAAAGGGACATTTCTCTAATGACACAATATTATTATTGTGCCTAAGAAATTACTAGTCATTCTGTATTATCAAGGTAGCATGTTTTGTGGTGATAGCTCATAATTGAACTTTTCCCCTCAGGGTTATGCTATGAAATTTTGGTATTTCACAGGAACAGAAAAAAGCAGCCTCAGAGAAGAAGGCAGTGATGGTGGCTGCGACCACAGGACAAGAGGAGAGTGCTCAGAAAGCTACAGAGATGGCTTCTCTCCCCTCAGAACCCAGTGAGTCCAGGAGGAAGCTCCCGGTCGGCGCCTGCGTGTCCTCTGTACACGTGGACTACGAGGCCTTTGCCGTTGGCACTGGACAGGTAACTTCACAGCGTGGCTGGGGCTGCACGTTTTATATTAGAGTCACGTGTCTTTAATATTATCACATATCTTTAAATTATTTAAATATAAATGGGTAGAGAAAACCCATTTTAATAAAAATTGTATGCTTCTTTGATAATCTTCAAAATAAGAGATTGAATGTGTACTGAATACATCATCTAATATTTAAAATTGTCTTTATTTCAGTTTTCAACCTCTCAGTTTTTTTCTTTATTGATTTTAGAGAGAGCAGAAGGGAGAAGTAGGGAGAGATAGAAACATCAGTGAGAGAGAACATCGATTGGCCGCCTCCTACATGCCCCCCACTGGGGATCTGGCCTACTACCTGGGCATGTTTCCTGACCGGGAATTGAACTGATGACCTCTTAGTGAATGGGTTGACGCTCAACCACTGAGCCACACCAGCTGGGCTCAATTTTTTTTAAATATGTTTTTATTGATTTTGAGAGAGAGAGAAACATCGATGAGAGAGAACATCGATTGGCTGCCTCCTGCATGCCTCCTACCGGGGATCAAGCCCACAACCTGGGCATGTGCCCTTCCTTGACTAGGGATCAGTGGGTTGGCACTCAACCACTGAGCCACACCAGCCAGGCTTCCATCACTCGATTTTATAGCATTATTCTCTCATAGCCACTAGCCACAAAAGTGGCAATAGTTAGAAAATTATGTTCAGAATATATTTAAATTTCTGTGAGAGAAACTTGCTGTATTCACTTAATTTATGTGTTTTTAGTACTCGTAGTTGTTTCCTTGGGGGAAAATTTCATAAATATTTGATGTAGTAGTTGATTACATAACATTTAATAATATATTTGGATATGCTTGTATTTCAATGGCTTAGAAGTCTGAGGTTTCTTGGATGTTGCTTTCAGCATGTTTGTGTTGTAAGGAAGGTGCCACCATCATGAGTGAGTTCATGATGACGCCAAGAAGGCGGAGCTTGGAGCTGGATGTTTGCTGCGGCTTGTTCAGTTCGTTCACGAAGACTGCCTTTTTAAAATGGCTTTGTTTATTGTCATTTTATTTCATTATAATTTTTTATAATATGTATTTATTGATTTTAAACAGAGAGGAAGGGAGAGAGAGAAATATCAGTGGTTGAAACTTTGATTGGCTGCTTCCTGCATGCCTCCTACTGGGGATCAAGCCTGCAGCGTGGGCATGGGCCCTGACCAGGAATTGAACCGGTGACCTCTTGGTGCATGGAGCGTTGCTCAACCAAATGAGCCACGGCGGCCAGGGAAATGTCTCTCTCTTTAAAAATATGAGCAATTTTGAACAGACTCTGGCAAATAAAGGGCAGATATTTCCTCATCTCACTGTGCAAGAAGGATCAGGGTGTAGGAGATTTATGGAACCACGAACTCCATGCCACCAGGACACTTTCACTGTGTGCCTTTCTCTGAGACTTGGCCTTCTTCATAAAACTGAATCACAGGTGTCAGTGGTTTGAGCTTGTGTCCTTACAGCTTTGTGGTCACAAGCAAAGGGTTCTGCCCTGCTATTAGACCCTATTAGGAAAATTTCAACAAGGGATTTTTACTTGATCTAGTTTAAGTCACAAGTCCATTCAGGATCAATTCTTGCCTAGAGAATGGGGCACAGTTTGATTGACCCAGCCCAGGTCACATGTTGTATCCTCCATGGTGGGTGGGCCGAGGTGGGCAGGTAGGATCTGTTACCCTAAAGGTTCTTGGGCAGTCCACACCATAGCAACAGCATGCATCATTCACTGCCAGAGAGCCAAGAAGTGCTGGTTTAGCAAATGAAGATTAAAATATAATCTTGACATTTCCTTAACTAGAACTAACTGCCATTAGCTGTTTGAAGAAGGCCTTCCAGACTTTCATTTGACCATATGTTTTACTTATATATTTTAACAAAAATGAGAAAATATTACATATAATGTTTTACTAAAACCTTATACTGCTTTTTTCAAACAATATACGGTTGACCCTTGAACATGCAGTCGCAAGTCTGGGTATCACTCTTGACTCTCCCAAAACCTAATTCCGACAGCCTGCTGTGCACCTAAAGTCCTGCCAATGACACAGCTGATCAAACGTGTCGTGTGTGTTGTATGTGTTATATACTTGTTCTTGAACTAAGTAGAGAAAAGAAAATGTTATTAAGAAAGTCATAAGGAAGAGAACACACATTTACAGCATTTATTGGAAAAAATCTGTGTGTAAGGTGACCCACGCAGTTCAAACTCACATTGTTCAAGGGTCAATAGTGTTATGAATATATTTCGTGTCAGTGTTTTTCTACTTCATTTTTAATGACTGCTGTGTTTCACTGTTTTGAAAGATGATTTATTGTGACATTTACTTATTGGATGTATTAGTTTTCTAGTGCTGCCAAAGCAAAGTACCACAAACTGACTGGCTTAAAACAATAGAAATGTATAGTCTCACAGTTGTGGAGGCTGGAGGTCCCAGATGGAGGTGTCAGCAGGGCCATTAGGGAATCCTTCCTTGCCTCTTTCCAGCGTCTGGTGTTCTGCCACGGGTTAACTTCAGGTGCATCACTGCAGTCCTGCGTTTTCACGTGGTGCCCTCCTTGTGTGTTCACATCCTCTTCCCTCTGAGTTTCACTCTTTCTCCAGATTTCACCTTTTATAGTAATACCAATTTTATTGGATCAGGGCCCACCCTAGAGACCTTATTTTAACTTGATTACCAGTATAAAAACTCTGTTTCCAAATGAGGGCTGAGATACTGATACCGCTTTTTTTGAGAGGACACAATTCCACCCCATGTAGACATGTAGGACATTTACAGTGTTTTAGTCTTTTGAGTGATAACAGTGTTGAACACTTTTAAACCAATTTTTCTGTGCACATTCTTTATTCTTTCTTTCAATTAGATAAGTAGAAAAAGGTTAACTGGGCCAAAGGATGTACACATGAAAATGTTGGTAGTTATTGCTACTCGCTGCTTGAAAGACTGGCAGTTTGGATGCACAGTGGCAGTTTCTCAGGTTGCCTTCTGTCCCCAACTTAACGATGGTTCCACTTACGATTTTTCACCTTTATGGTGGTTCGGAAGTGATAGGCATTTAGTGGAAACTGCACTTTGAATTTAGATGTTGGATCTTCTCCCGGGCTGGTGGTGTGTGGTAGAACCCTCGTGTGGTGTAGGCAGCCCCGGTGAAGGGTCGGCAGCAGTGTGTTCTGGATGTTGTGTTTTCACAGTAACAACATGAGATACTCTACACCGTATTATAAAATAGGCTTTGTGTTAGATGATTTTGACATGTTCAAGGTAGGCTAAGCTAAGCTGTGATATTCTATATTAGATGCATTTTTCACTTAAGATATTTTCAACTTATGATCATTGGAATGATCATCTTTTATTGCTCTTTGGTTCTTTCTAGGTTTCTGTTGTTTACAGTTCATTAGACTTCGAACCAGAGATTTTCTTTGCCTTGGGATCTCCAGTTGGTATGTTTCTCACTATTCGAGGAGTGGATCGCATAGATGAGAACTACAGGCTTCCTACCTGTAAAGGATTCTTCAATATTTATCATCCAGTGAGTGAATCGAATTAACTTCCTATTTTGAAGAAGAAGAAAAACCTGTGCTCTTTATCCTGATAAATTCTCAGATTCTTATTTCTTAGGAATTAACACTGATTTGGATTTTGTACAACTCTCAGCTCTCTGTTCTAATAGATACAGTCCAATACTTTCCAATAAACTTTTCTACCAAAACGTCTTTGTTCAAAAAATAATTCTGTTGCTTTGCTTGCAAAGTAATTTTACCCACAAACTTGGAAGTCTTCCTAAAATTACCAGTATTTGAATAGGTGTGAAAAAAAATCAAAATATCTGCTTTGCCAGGTTTTTGAGTTGTTTTTTTTTCTTCCCCCAACTAAGGTATATAACCCAAAATAAAATAGCTTTTTATAAAATTCTTCTGTTTACAGCTTGATCCAGTGGCATATAGACTCGAACCTATGATTGTTCCAGACTTGGACCTAAAAGCAGTTCTCATTCCACATCACAAAGGCAGAAAAAGGCTTCATTTAGGTAAAAAGCAAATATTATAAAACTGTTTTCTTTCCCTTGTTTTTTAATCGTCATTTATAATGAATCACAAAAATTTTAACACTGAGTCCTTTTTTTATTTTTTTTCTTTATTGATTTTAGAGAGAGGAAGGGAGAGGGAGACAGAGATAGAAACACCAATGAGAGAGAACATCGATTGGCCGCCTCCTGCATGCCCCCCACTGGGGATTTGGCCCACAACCTGGGCATGTGCCCTGACTGGGAATCGAACCGGCGACCTCTTGGTGCAGGGGTCAGTGCTCAACCATTGAGCCATACTGGCCCGGCACTAAGTCCTTTCTTAATGAATTAATGTTCAGTGCCTACTGTGTTCAGAACTTGCTCGCTGACTTTGTGAAGGTGCTACTGTAAGGGGCGCGATGGATGGGTCCCCTCTCCTGATGGCTTCATCCTTGATAGCATTCTCATTGCTGAGCTGCTTAGGAGTGGGGTCGGTGGCATACGGTGACCTGATGCAGACTCTGATAGAAGTCAGTTACAGTTTTTGCCATGGGAAAGCTTAGTAGCATTTGAACTAATGGCCAAACCATCAACAAATAAGTGTGACACTCTCAAGTCAAGTGGGCTTTTATTTCCTTGCTAATGAGACACTCTTTTCCTGTTAAAACAGTCATCGAACATACGGATCAGCGATGACTCTGAGTGAGGTTTAAGTCTCTCTCATGTCTTTTCATGGTTTACATTACGTAGCCACAGGTTTGAAAGAAGGAAAAGTGGTCCTTCCTCTTATTTAAAAGTTGTTATTTCCTTCTTTTCTTTTTTTGCTTCCATCATGCTTTTAGAATACATTCAACTCTTTTGGAGTTAAAATGAGAAATTTGATACTCAAAGACCTTGATTTCAAATAGGAATTATTAGACAAAAGTAGAAAAGGTGAAAGGGTAGGAGTTTCTTCATTTTTAAATTAGAAGTTTAAATTGTGGTTATATCACAACCTCTCCTTTTCAAAATAGTTTCACTGTTACGGATTAGAAAAAGTCACCTTTCTGATTTTGTGGGCCCACTTAGTAACTTACAGTAAGGAAAGTGGTGCATGTGCTTAGTTACATTTTTACAGAATTGAACTCCTTTTGTTTGGCTGGATCAAGTTTAGTCATTACAGAAATTTCAGGGATAAGACTCGCCAGAACATTTTAACATGTTGAAGGGTTTTGGTTGAGACACTCCATGTATATGACATTTAAGAGGAGACTAAGAGGGTTCACCCTGCCTGTGAAAAATGTTAAATTTTGTTTTACTTTTTGTGGTTCAGAATTTTACATACTGACTAATAACCTGATGTGTTGTCTTAATCTCTTTAGAATTGAAAGACAGTCTCTCTCGCATGGGCTCTGATTTGAAGCAGGGTTTCATTAGCTCTCTGAAAAGTGCTTGGCAGACACTAAATGAGTTTGCCCGTGCTCATACCTCTTCAACTCAGCTGCAGGAAGAACTGGAGAAGGTAGCCAATCAAATCAAGGAGGAAGAAGAAAAGCAAGTAGTTGAAGGTAACTCTGATATTTGAGGCCTTTCACAGGTGTTCCAAGTGTTACTTGTGAATGTCACCCTAAGTCCTGTAATGTTGCCTTTCCATTACAGTCTCTTTTGTTAAAATGTAGGGACTCTTCCTATAAGAGAAAACCTTTTATGATAAACTATACTTCAAAATGCATGCCATCCTTTCTTACTAGGTTTCTGCCTGATAGTTGCTGAACTTTTTACTCTGCAATGTTAAAGTTTCATTGAGATTCGTAAGGCCAGAGCGGGACGTCAGAGTTGGAAAACCACGTTTGTCTTCAGGCACTTGGAAGACCCGCTCTGAGAAGTGATCTTTCCTGACGCTGATGTTTAACTGTGTTGTTATGGACTTGACTGCAGTGTCAGGTCATTGTGCCATGATGTTTTTGACTTTTTCAGATTCTAATTCTATTTCCTTTCTTTCTACAATGCTCTCTCACCCCTTTTCTTCAAAACTTCTGTCAGCTCGTTGGCTCTTCCTCCTCTCTCTGGGGTAACCAGCCCCTCTTCCCCTGGCTCTTTGGAGGAATAGGAAGTGAGCCCGGTAGCTCCCCAGGTTGCTACGTGTGTCAAGCAATATTCTCATTGAGCCCAGAAAGTCAGCTAAAGTCAAAGGATTATGATTAAGTGATTGACTTTGATATTGAAATGGTTTAAATTCTAGCAGAAAAGATTGTTGAAAGTCCAGATTTTTCCAAGGATGAGGACTACTTAGGAAAGGTTGGAATGCTAAACGGAGGCCGCCGGATTGACTACGTTCTTCAAGAAAAGCCAATAGAGAGTTTTAATGAATATCTTTTCGCTCTTCAGAGTCATTTATGTTATTGGTAAGTATTGATAATACTCACATGCCCTTCAGGTGGTAGCACACGGAGCAGTTTTAGTTTTAGTGAGACTTGCTGATTTATCATTTGTTACGGAGCATTACTTTGACCACCCATATATTGTCAGTATTTCCCCCTTAGTGTAGTCAACCACAAGATGGCAGCCTGTCACCTGCCTTCGACCAAGGCCTTTGGTACTTGGGCACTGTTTCTGCAGGGAAGGCTTTTGCAGAGTGGAGTGGTGGGAGGGACTTAGAGAAGCCCTCCCTGCATCTGTCCCCCTCACCAAGGTGAATTGCAGCTGGGTTTTGGCGCTGAGTGCTATCCATCCATTTGTTAAGGACAGCTTTCAGATGACACTACATGATTTTCATTTGCCATTCTTAGGTAGAGATGAGTAGAACAAAAGCTGCGTTTTTCACCTTTATGCATAGAGATTATACGAATTGTCTCTTCAGTAAATGTGCTTTTCTTTTTGATAGGGAATCTGAGGATACGGCCCTGTTATTACTTAAAGAAATTTATAGAACAATGAACATTAGTCCAGAACAGCCCCAGCATTGATTGGACTTCAGTTTTGCTGTGTAAGTTTATGTTTATGGTGTGTATAAATTATGAATGTTTCATTCTGAAGTCTTTTTTATGGAGTTGATGTTGACCAGTAATTTTGCCATTTTTATGTTTCTTCTGAGTGTTTTTTTAATTTAAAAATTCAGACTAGAGATAGCAGAGCAAGAGAATTAGTATACAGTTTACATTTCTGACTTGTTATAATCTTCTAATTCTGCATAGAATTTGAGTTCTTTTAATTTCAGTTTCTTTTTCAAATTGATTCTTGGGAACATCAGCTCAGAATTTCTTTGGTTGTAGGTGACAGAACCTAAGTCAAAATACCTTAAACAATTAGAGGTTCACTTTTATTACATAACAGGAAGGGTTCATTTGTTGAGTGATGCCAGCAGATACCCAGATCGTTTGCATCTTTTCGCATGCGCGTTGGCTCTTGCTGCCTCGTAGTTACAAGGTGGCTGCTGTGGTCCGGATGTCATAGCTACATTGGAGGCGTGAATAAGGGTGAAAAGGCAGTACTGGTTCTATCTGTCCCTCAGGAAAGCAAAATCCTGTCCAAAATGTACTCCTGCCTGTTGACCAAGCCTGTGTCACATGTCTCGTGTCCCCACCCCAGCCTGCACCAAAGATGGTGAAAGCGATGTTTCCAGTCTCTGTAGAGGGAGGAACAGGAGGGGATTGAACATGAGATGAGCCAGCCTGCAAGTTGGCCACTTTCTGTGTTCCTGACCGTGTTCCTGAGACACCTGACACTGACCTTTTTTTCCTTATTAGATTGTGCATCACTTTAAAAAATAAGTGATGTGTTTTTTTAAAGTTAGAAATTTTAAAGCCTTTGAAAGAGTGAATAACAAACTGGTGAGCTCTGAATTACTGAAACCAAAAGTAGTTCCTGGCAGGTTTTGGTTTTCTTATAACAAATGACAAATGTAGCCTCCACCTTCTTATTTTGGAGAGGTAACCACTTTTAGTAGAATTTGCTTAAAGAAATACTCGTACCTGTGCACACCCAGTCAGAGACGCCCACACGTTCCGACAGGAACGTCACTGAGCATGTTGTTCTGTGACTTGTGTTTTCCATCCGCGAGATCGCTTGCGCAGCTTTCCACGTGAGCTCACGCAGGTTTCCACGCGGGCTTGCGCAGCTTTCCACGTGAGCTCACACAGGTTTCCACGCGGGCTCGCGCAGCTTTCCACGTGAGCTCACGCAGGTTTCCACGCGGGCTCGCGCAGCTTTCCACGCGAGCTCACGCAGCTTTCCACGTGAGCTCGTGTAGGTTTTCTTCATCCTCTGTGAGAGTGACGCGGTCGGTCACCCACTGCATGGCTGTGTCTCGTCTTATTTAGTCAGCTTCCTGTTAGTGGGCATGTAGGTAATTTCCTAATATATATTAAGGAGTCTTAGTCAGTAGAGTAGGTAAGAGGTCTAAAAAGCCATTTTATAATTAGACTTGATAGAGTTTTATAGTTCTTACCTTTTCTGATAGTACAATGTTAAAATAAAGTAAATGTAATGTCAAAAGCCACCGCAGTCCAGATTTCCAGGTATGAAGTAGTCATTTAGTTGGTTAACAACTATTTATTCAGTACCTTCTGTGTGCCAGACACCAGTTTTCATGCTGGGAATAGTGATAAGATTGCTTTTCATCTTTAAGAAATTATAGCAGGTCCTTGAATATTATTGTTTTTGTTTATTGTCATTTCGTGACAACGTTGATGAGATGCCTTAGGAATTTAACTCTTGTGTATATCAATTAGCTTATGGTAAAATTGGTTTTGTTATATGTTGTGTTGCACGGTTCCAAGAACCTGTCCAAGGATTTTCGGTGAGGACTTACTGTGCGCTCCACTGGGAGGAGGTGACAGTGAGCCTGCACACCAGCCCATAAGTAACCTTCAGACATTGACAGCTTCTGTGGAAAAGATAAAATAAGATGTGGGGATTGACGGGGCTTGCTTCTGGGGAAGGCGTTGCTGATCTGGTGGCATTTGAGAGATTTAAGTGATGACCCCGAAGGTGGGCAGAGAGAAGAGCAGCCATGCCCTGTGGCAGGGGTGGGAAGCAGGCCAGCACAGCCAGAGGGTGATACGTTAAGGGGAGAATGGAGGGAGGCGTGTCAGACAAGTACTCTACCTGTAATGGAGACATTGAGCGACGGGATTTGGTTTCCCCTTTAGAAGGTTGCTTTTGGTATTGTCTGGAGGGTGGACTGTTGAGCCAAGATGGAGGAAGGGAGACTCTGACTAGGGGTATGGTGGTAGGATGGTCAAAGATGATTTGAATTCAGGTCTGTTTTGCAGGTGAGTATTTAGGACTGACTGATGAACTCATTGTGGAGTACAAGGGAAGGAAGAGTTAAGGGTGACTTTGGGATTTTGATGTGAGCAACTAGATGGAGGGTGGTACCTTTTCCTGGGAGGGCCTGTAGCGGGAGTAGGCTTTGGGGGGGATGAGAAATCTGTAGTTCTGCTTTGTCAAGTCAGTAGTTGGTCCGAAGCACAGAGCTAAAAATAATAACTAGAATCATCAGCATATACTTTCCTTTTGAAGCCAAAGACTAGATGAGATCACCTAGAAGGAGTGTGTAGGTGGAGAAGAGAAGGGTTTGTGGAGAAGGAGGAGCCAGTGAAGTGAAGGAAAATCCAGGGGATTGTGATCTCGGGGAAGCTGAGAGAGGACTGCTTCAAGGAGAGGGTGTCGGCCACGTTGGATGCTGCTGAGAGGTCAGGTACAGAGAGGGCCGAGAATTGCCATTGTCTTGAGGAAGTCTTGGACGTCCATCATTGGTGACCTTGAGCAGTGCTGGGTTTTTTTGTTTTGTTTTTAGTGTTTTTATTGAATTTTTAGAGAGAGAGTAAGGGAGAGAGAGATGAAACATCAATCTGAGAAGGAAACATCGATCTGCCTCCTGCACGTCCCCATTCGGGATCGAGCCCACAACCTGGGCAGGCATGTGCCCTGACCAGGAATCGAACCGAGACCTCTCAGTCCATGGGACGATGCTCAGTCCACGGAGCCACACCGGCTGGGCGAACAGGGCTGTTTTACTGTGATGGCAGAGGGAAAGTGGGTTGAGGAGAGGTAAAGGATTGGGGAGGACAGAGTGGTGCTGTGAGGGCAGCAGGTAAGATGGGGACATTTCGTGATATTGGGTGTATTTGTTTACTAGTGGTAGTGATTCAGTGTTGAGGGAGAAGTTGATAATGCAAGAGAAAAATGGGATAATTGTTGGAGAAAATACTTGAAAAGGCAGTGAAGGATGGGGCCAGGGCAAACTGCAGGGATTGGCCTTGGAAAAAGAGCAGGGATGCTTCTGTATGTGGTAACAGAGGAGCCAGAACGTAGGCACAGAGAGGGTGGGTGAGTGAAATTGGTGGTGGGGAGAGGAGGGTTCTCTGGTTACCTCAGCTTCTTTCAGAAGTCTGGGAGAGGAAAGTCACTAGTCCAGGGATTGTGGGAGACAGAGGAGCAGAAAGATGAGATCTCAGAGTGTGGAAAAAAGAATTTACCCGCAAAGTGGGGTAGGCTTGTATTGCAGGCTTGAATGATCATTTGATATTTTGGTAAAAAATCTGAAGTGAGTCCAGTGAACACAATTGCCTGACTTTTTTCTGGACATGTGCCACTACTTGGGTGAGATTCAGAGTAAGCAGATACTTGGTCTTACTAGGATTAGGGTTTTGCTGGGTAAGTAAGAAAGGAAGAGAAAGACAAAGGAGCTGAAGCGGGGGAGGTGATGGAGAGTGAAAAAAATGAGAGGCCAGTGGCAGGAAGAGATGGAGCATCACAGGAGAGGAGAGCCCTAGGTTTGCAGTGGGGATCCCAGAGGCAGGGCAGGCGTCTGCATGCCGTAGGACCAGTGTGGGTGCTGTTACACTCTGTTCAACAAATGCTGTGTACTTAAAAGCAGTTCAAAAATTATAAAACAATAGTGCCTCATACAGAAACCTTAGAAAATACAGAAAAAAACAAGCAGCAGAAATCACCTAAAATCTTGTGAACTAAAAATGTTAGAAGTTAATCCTCCTAAACTTTCCTGTCTCATGTATTTCCTATATTTATTATTTTGTAGCCTGTTTTTTCCCACTGAAGAATACATTGTGTATGAGTGTGTTTACAGTTTTTGATGGTTTTCTAAATGGGCTGTACTTATGGTTGGCTCAGCTTGCAAATGGCAGCCATGAAGCATCTCCCTCTGTGTCTCTTCTCGTTTCCCTTCCCAGAGGCAACCAGCGTCCTAAATACGGGTTAACACGTACGCAGATGTGACTTTTTTTCTTGTGAAAAGACATATGATAGCTACGTAGACAAAATGTTAAATTGCTTTTGAATCTTTGAGATTTTTCCCTACCCATCCCATCTATCCACCCACCCCTCTGCCGTTCGTTCATCCACCCGCCGTGCCTCCGTCCTGTGTCTGGTGAACGCTGTACTAAGTGCCAGGTCCTGTTCTAGGCACCGTGGTTTACAGCATTGGACCACCCGCAGTCCGTGCCCTCGGGTCTTGCTTCCTCTGGGGGTTAACAGATAATGAATGAACAGTTGGAGTGTCAGATGGTTGAAAATAGAGCAGCAGAGGAAGGGAGAGAAGCAGTGCTCTGTGTAAAGGATGGCAGGGGACACTGTGGCCCATAAAAGTGTCATTTGAGCAAGTGCCAGGTGGGTATCTGTGGGAAGAAGATATTTCAGGCAAAGATAAGAATATGTCAGAGCATAAGAGCTGCCTCATTCTTTTTAATGATAGTATAGCATTCCATGGACTGTTACGCCATAATTTGTATAACCTGTTCCTTGCTGATATGTTTTTCGGTCATTCTAATCTTTTACTAGTATAAACAGTGCTTCAGTGATACACACTATTTAATAGTTGCATTGTATTCCATTCTATAGTTTTATTTATTCAAATATATTGTTGAGTGTTTAGGTGGTTTTCCAATTTTTTCTTTATTTTTTTTATCCTCACCCAAGGACATTTCTGCATTTTTATCTTCAGATAGAGCGGGAGGAAGAGAGAGAGAGAAACATCGATGTGAGAGAGACACATTGAATGGTTGCCACCCACACGACCCCAACCCGGGGCCGGGGACAAACTGCAACCGAGGTACGTGCCCTTACGGGAACCAAACCCGGAACTCTCTGGTCCACGGGCCAACGCTCCAACCGCTGAGCCAAACTGGCCAGGGCTCAATTTTCAATATTGTAAAAAACTCTGACATGTAGTTGTACATGCTTTCTTGCACATGTCTGACTGTTTGCTTGGGGTAAATTCCTCAGAAGCAGCATTGTAGATCTAATCATATTGTACATTTAAAAGGCTTTGGATCTGTACTTATTGCTGAATTACATTTTAGAAAGTGTGGCTCCGTTTTCATATCTTCCACCGACGTGTGCTGGTTGTCCTGCACCCTTGCCAACGCTGAATATGATAGTTTATTAAAATGTTGCCTACTTGATAGTCAGAAATTGTTATGTCATTGTTTTATTTTACCTTTTTCATTACTAGTGAACTTGAACTTTTCTGGTGTATTTATCTGGCTGTCTGTATTTATTCTTTTGTCACCTGCTTATTCTTGACCTTTGCTTATTTTTCTGGAGGTGTGGTGGAGGTGTAGGGTAGGGTATTTTTGTTTCTTATTGATTTATAATTATGTTAAGGATAGTAGCCTTTTGCCATTCCAAGTATATATATATACTTTTTTTCCCCCCAGTTGGACATTTGCCATTTATTTTTGCTTATGCTCTGGATATTTGGGGGTGGGGGGGGTTGGTGGAGAGCATGGTTTTCAAATGTGTAGGCCAATCTCTTAAAATTATTATTTAATTATATTTACTTTTTTTCAGTTCTTAAATGGTTTTTTTGACTTTTTAGTTAGAATAGGGTTCAGAGAGTGATTTAACTTTCTTCTTTAATAATCTTTGTGCTGTAATTTGAGTAATGTATCCTTTTGTCATTGGTTTGATGTTTTTATAATATGCTGTTTGACATTTTTAATTATATGCCTAATACTTGTTTTCTAGGCTTTATTCATCTCTTTTATTGACTTATTTATCTGTCTACCATATTTCACTGACTTCAAATTATATACTTTTCACATTTTAGCATCTTTAAGTTTTGAACACATCTTAAAATCAGCTGCTGCCTGGATGAAAGTTGAGTTCTGGACGTGGTTTGCATTTTTTTCGGCCACTCACTGGGAGGGCACTACCAACCTGAGTGTGCTGAAACTAATTTCTCTGAGATTTTCTTGGACTCTGCTGATATTGTGAATTCAGATCCCAAAATCTGCAGGCAGGACATCGTGGGCATACCAGTTCAAATGCCAAGGAGTGTTCTTCCCTCCTCACTCCTTCCCAGGGACAGGCGTGCAGGCCGCTCGGCTCTCCATGGGTGGCCCTTCTTTCACGGGGCTCCCCACGCGCATCCTTCCTTTGTGTGAAGGTCTCTGTCTCCTTCTGCACGTCCTGTCCTGGGCGTCGTTTCCTCACATGGCACATAAAATAATTATTAGATCCATTGATGATGGTGTTTTATTGTAACTTCATAGTTTTTGCTATCTGGCATTGCAGAGCTACTAGTGCGCCGTTGTCTTGGCGATTGTTCTGAATGAATTTTGAAATGATGTAGGTTTCCCACCAGTCTCTCTCCACAACCCAAACAAAACAAACAATACAGTCCTAGGATTTTAACATCACCTAACAGGAGAAAGTAAGAACCTTTCATTTCACACTTGACTTCTCCACTATTCATTGTTTTATTTTTTCATCTACTTGGTTGTAAAATTTAGGTGACAACTTAAGTTCCTAATACTGAACTGATACCTGAAGTAGTTCAATTGAAATATTAACAGTTCTTCTATACATGGTCCATTCAGGCACAGATCAGTTTTGATGAGTTCTTTCATGTTTATCTCATTTATGCCTTTCTAGAAGTGTTTGTAAGCCTCTAACTAACCTTTCAGAACTTCCGTTTACTTTCCATACGTGTCATGGTGTGAAGGTCCCCGTGGCAGTTAACCTCCTAGGGTGCTCCTGGCTGCCTGGTGTCCTCCCCTCTGGCAGCCTGTCTGAGACCTGGTGCTCATGGGGTTTGCTCTGGGAGGCCCTGACAGGGTGTGCGCACTCAGGTGGGCGCTGACAGCCCGTTCCTGTGGTTCGGAAAGGAACGGCAGTGCAGCGCTTACTACTCCTGTGAGCGTGTGAAGCTCATCAAGGATTCTTTCTTCTTTTAAAGACTCTTTCCAGAAAGTCGCAGCATAAGTCCCATTGCTGAGAAAATCCTCAGAGGACATTCCCAGTTTGCTCCTGTGATGGATGACAGGAAAGGGGTGCATTGACAGCTGCTCAGATGCAGCTCTCAGATGTAGGGTTCATTTAGAAGAAAACATACAGAGCTAAGAGACAGTGGAAACAGTGCCACATTTGGACAATACAGATGAGAAACTGTAATTATCAAAATGATGCAGTGAAAAATTCTTCAGATCAGTTCAGTTGTCCAGTGTCAAAGTAGTGTACGGTATTAATGAAGAAATGTTTGTAGCATGCAGATGGTTGTTTCTGTTTCTTAAAAATGTATTGTTAGTGGACTGTTCAACTTGCATTTTTAAAATGTAGTATGTTCTTTTATTCAAGTATGGACTTCTTGAGAAGCTCTAGTAATACGACTTTTAAAAAAATGTATGTTATACTTTAAACGTGGCTTGTTCTGAGCTGCTTTAATGCGGCACTGTTTGTATTTGTTAAGCGGAGGAACCCAGGACGACTTCATTCCACGTTGAACCTGAAGTTTCCGTGAAGCCTTCCAAGCTCCACAGCTGTGGGGGAGTGAGCTGCCCTGACCGCCCGGCCTCTGACCTCCCGGGAGGGGCGGGCAGGCTTTCCCCTGGCTGTGCAGGGCCGGTGCCGCAGCCTGAAGCTTCAGTTCCTGTGAGAACCAGACCAGAGTTTGTTTTGGTTTTTGCTTTGTATTAATTAATTTCATTTATACCAAAGTGATTGAAAACATGTAATGTATTGCTTCTAGATCATAAATCAATTTCATGAAAAGACTTCTGTAATATTTCAATTTGTTTTACTATAACTTCAAATTATCTGAACTATTTTCCTAACACTACATGGGAATGCTGATTTTTCTTCTTTTGTTATGCAGTAGAAACATTTTACATTGTTTACACAGTTCTCATGGAACATAGAATTTTTTTTGGAATAAACATGATACACATTTTTGTGTATACTAATTAGTGTGAATAAAACAGTAACATCAATACATTTTTTTAAAGCATCAAACTTCTGTATTTCTGTTGTCTTTCTTAAAAGTTCATTATTTGTTTACTTTTCATTGTGAGTACCTTCTAAACATAGTTAATTTGTAGCATTTGTGCCTAATAATGGAACGAGGACAGCAGAGTTTCAGAGCCGGAGCCACCCGACGACATGTGCTCCGAGCCCCTCGAGCCCCGCGCGGTGCGGCTGCAGGTGGCCCCCCTTCCCAGGCTGTCGTGGCCGGCGGGCGGCTGCGGGGCCACCTGCCCCGTCTTCCTTTCTCCGCGCCAGCGCTGCTTTCCACTTCTCAAAACCGATAAAACTCAGAAAAATGAGGGGTATTTATGTATATTTTAATAAAATCTATTGTGACTTTTCCATTTGCAACCGGTGTTGTCTGTGTTATTCGGCCTGTCTCTGAGAGTTGGGCAGAGGGGAATGAATGCTTGGAGCAGTGTCCGCAGGAGGAACGTGCACCAGCCGGGTTTCAGCAAACCTTGTGACTTTATGTAACGCCGAGGGTGCGGAAAATGGAATCTTTTGGTGACGGCCTGTGATATTTATATCACTCTTCAATTGCTTTCTTCTTTCTTTTTTTTAATCCTCACCCGAGGGTATTTTTTTCCCATTTATCTTCAGATAGAGAGTGGGAGGGAAGGAGAGAGAAAGAGAGACAAACATCGATGTGAGAGAGACTGGTTGCCTCCCGCACAACCCCGACAAGGGCCGGGGACTGAACCGCAACCAGGGTACATGTCCTTGACCGGAATCAAACCCGCAACTCTTTGGTCCGCTGGCCGACACATGGAGCCAGCCAGCCAGGGCCCTCTTTAGTTTCCTAGAAAAACCAAACAGCTTCCCTGAGGGCAGAGTCTCCATTCACTAGGATCTTGCTCACTGTTGTCAGCACCGTGCCTCGCAGAGTTTCCAAATGTTTGTTGAATAAAATAATTTTTAAATTAAAAAATATAATTTAACACTTGGACGAGACCTTGGAAGACCATCTAGTTCAGTGGTTTGCAAACTTTAAAAAGGCAGCAAAACCCTTTTCAAATGAAAACTTTCACCACAGTCAGTGTGTAAACTAGATGAGAGTAGCTGCGGAGTAAAGCTTGACCCCCTCCCTGCTCCCGTGAGAGCTCCCCCTGCCTGAGCCCAGCCCCTCACCTGGCCAGTGCCTGGTTCTCCCCAGGACCCTCCCTGCTCCCGTGAGAGCTCCCCCTGCCGGAGCCCAGCCCCTCATCCCATGAGTGCCTGGTTCTCCCCAGGAGGGACATCAAGTCCTCGTTACTCTGGTTTCATATAAACAGTTTGGGACAGACATGGAATATGTCAGTGTCTGAAATTGAAGGTCAGGAAGTCATCCTAAAGCTGAAGACCATGACCTAGGATGGATTTCTTTCTTTTTTTTTTACTAAATCAAAATTTTTTTAAATATATTTTTTCTTTATTGAGTTTAGATAGGATGGGGGAGGGGGGGAACATCGATGAGAGAGAACATCAATGGACTGGGGATCGGGCCCACAACCTGGGCATGTGCCCTGACCAGGAATCGAACTGGCGACCTCTTGGTGCAGGGGTCGACGCTCAACCACCGAGGCACACTGGCCGGGCTAAATTAAACTTTTTTCCATCACCATTTACTCCCCCTGTTCCCTCTTCTACCTTCCCCCACACCTGTGCGTTTCCTGAATCTCAAAACGACAGTGAGATTATAGGTGAAACGACACAAATTCTATTGAGTTTCGAGGGAAGAATGCTATTGGAAAGGTGTGGTCTGCATCGACCCTTGAAAATGAAGTCATAGAGTACCCACCCTCTGCTGGCAGGCAAGGTCCGGTGTTCGCAGGGGTAGCTCCCGCATCTGTTCTGACTGCAGGTACAGGGCTGGGTCAGCCCCGTCCAAGAACACCCAGGATGAGTGGTCTACATGACCAGTGTTGCAGGTGTTTATGACTCGGCCATCTGAGGGCCTCCTGCTACACCACAGCGTCCACCCCGCGACGTTCTGGCCGTTCCCACGTCGTCTGCCTCCTGAGAAGAGGGTGAGTTGAACTGCAGACGCTGAGTGTCTGTTTTCTTCCAGGTTGTAGTTCTCATTGTAACTGAGTAAGCTGGCGCCTGGCTAAGGACGAGTCGGTTCCCAGGACTGGGGCCTCCGAGGGGAGCTGATAGAACTCGGCTCCTTGATTGGCAGAGGTGCCCACACGGTCCCGCCGTCGCCCATCTCCTCGCAGAGCATCGGCTGGACTGTCAGCTGACGGGTCTCCTCGGTGTCGCTGTACCGTGAGCAGGTCTGTCTTGTCCGGCATTTCACCTTCAGCGTGAGCCTTTCACGACTTCATCTCAGTGAAGAGCTGTGGTGCCCACCTGATCTCATCTGTGTCCAGGCTCTCAGCGGTGAGCCCTGGTGAAGGTTCCCTGCACTCCCCAACCTCTCAGCAAAATGTTTTTTGTTTTGGGTCCGTTTCCTCTGTCATGAAATCGCTCAACCTCATAGACGTGTTGTGAGACGTCAGAAAACATGAGTCGAGTGCATGTGACAGCGCTGGGCGCCCAGGAGGGACCCGGAGGGACCTGACGGCCGTGTTGCTGTTCTTGACCCGAGCGCAGGTCCAGGAGCACCCAGGCCTCAGTGCCAGGCCACGGCCCCTTCTGTCCACCTGGCTTCGACTTTGGCCAGGCTTTTCTGTAGCTGAGATCAAAGGGAGAGAGGCTGAGTGAGTGTGTGCTTCGGAGACCTGGGTGTTTGAGGTGTGTGGTGTGTGGGAGCCCCGAGGGGGTGCAGGTCCTGGAGGAGGAGGAGGAGCTGTGGAGCCGGTGGGAGTGGGGCATGGTGACGCTCGTCTGCCCGCCCTCGTGCAGGTTTGTGGGACTCCTGAAAAGCACCGGAGTGACTTCCACCTGCTCGGGTTCTCTAAGCTCATTTTAGAAGGATCAAGCAAACATGTTTCTTCCTAAAATTCTGCCCTCTTTTTGCCATGATTCTTAAGTTCCTGCTTTAAAAACTATGGCAGATTTGTCCAAATGTATTGGCCGCACAGAACACTTTGAAAATGACCTGATGTGGACACTGGTGGGAGCTCGTGAGACGCTGCAGCCTCCTCAGGCACCACTGTCCCTTCGGTCCAGGTGGCTGCCGCGAGCTCGGGCCGTGTGCGCCTTCCACGTGACCGTGAGCAGGCGCCGTGTTCAGGACACGCAGTGGTGCGATGACGTGGGGAACGGGCCGGGGTGATCGGGACCTCCGTGAGACTGGACCAGCACTGCCCTTTGGGGGAGAGCTGCAGTCAGGCTGTGGGCAGCTGGAGCTGCTGGACTTGGGGTGACCCTCCGTGTTTTATTTCCTCATATATAAGCGACTTTAAAATATTTTATTACGGACATTTTCACATACTCAAAATACTGTGAAGAATGGTAAGATGAGTCTCCATGTCCTCTGCTCCTGGCTTCGGGGGGTAGCCAGGTGGCCGGAGGCTGAGTGCTGGTAGCCAGGGGAGGAGGGAGAGTGCTTTCCGACCAGGAAGGCTGAGCGTGAAGGCGTGCGCACTGGGCGCCCAACAGATGACATTGTTGTGCATGAAATGCAAACACCTGAATGTGCTGAGTGTGATTCTCATTAAAATTGTTTTCGAGACGACGTTTCTAGTGCTGCCTTCTCTTTTCGTGGACACTTACGGCATTCACTCTTCTTGAAAGAAGCACAGTGTGGAAAGCTGAGGAGAGTCCTTGCTGATGACCACGAGGCGCGACTGTCCTGAGTCCAAGCCCTCGTCCAGCTGCTGGACCCGTGCCAGCTGTTCCTCTGAAGCCCACTGGCTTCTCTTCCTAGGACCTACAGGAGTGGGCAAAAGTAGGTTTACAGTTGTTCATCTAGAAAAAGACATTACCTGAAAGATAAATCCTAAGGATACGAAATAACAAAACGAATAAATAATACAGACAAATCACACAATAGTTAAGGAATGACAGTGGAAGAGTTGAGACTGGGCTCCGGCCCACAGTGGTTAGCTGCCCCGTACTTCTCAGCAGGAGCTGGGTGGCTGTTGGAGCGGCACCCCTAACCCCGGAGGAAGGCAGGGAGCCCGGCTGTGACCTCTACACTTACTCCCTACAGAGAAGCTGGGAGGGCAGCGTGTGGTATGGGTGTCGACTGTCTCGCGCTGAGCAGGCTGGAGCCAGCCGCCTTGCCAGGGCCACAGTGAATGGTGGGCAGAGCGAAGTGCGTGTGAGCCTCAGAAACGAAGGGCAGCCTCCTCTACATTCAGCAAGATGTCCTGACGTCAACTGCTTGGCTCCTCGGGGACGCACCTAGGCAGTCACAAGGCCTGTTTCATTTCTTCCTTTTTTCCCACTCCCTGCCTTCCCACGGAAAACATTTTGAAAGGAGACCTTTGAAAGAAAAGGTACGGTTTAGCTTTGTTTTTGCCTGCAGTACCCCCCCTTTTTTGTGATGTGGGGGTAGAAACCTTGTGTAAATGAAGCTTCCCAAATATCGGTCTAAACAGGACCTAGATGTTTGCATAACCACCCTTGACCGGAAAAGGGAGGAATACACACACAGCAGCTGGACTTTGGCCCCTTTTGAGTGTGGAAAGTGTCCCGCTAGTCTGCGTGCTTGCCTGACTTGCTCCGTGGTCCCGGCCATGCTTCGTGCTTCCTTCTGGACTGGTTCTTCTGTTCCCACGTCCACCACCAGGCCTTCCTCACCTCACCCAGCTGAGACACCATGCTGACTGCAGTCCATCCTGAAACCTCCCTCCCGGCCCTTCTCAGACGCGACCCCGGCTGCCCTACTCTGAGGACTTCCTTCGTTCAGAATTTCCGTCCTCAGTCCCTCCTCCCCAGCCTCTCCCGGCCTTGCCTCTGCTGCAGGTCTTGGACGAGGTCGTCCTTCTCCTGTTTGCTGCTCCGCCCTGAGCTGCTCCTCCTGCGACCTGGACACAGCCTCCAGCTCTTCTCCCAGAGCTGCAGCTCAGCCAGTACTTACTTCACATTAATTTTACCCGGATTTGGTCTCGGATGTGTTATGCAAAAAGCACAGTTCAGTAGGGAAGAATGTCTAACAGGGGATTCCGTTCTTTACTCTCAAAGAACATTAAAGGGAGGCGAACCCAGAGTCCACAGAAACGCTAACAACCCCTTTCTCAACTAGGCACCCCTCCCCCACCCAACGGGAGCTTGAGAATGAAGGGTTTCTTACAGGAGCATCCCTGAGCCCAGACAGAGGGAGTGTGAAGGCTCCACCTGCCTCCCAGGGCTGCGGGGCCTCCCTGACCTGCCAAGCAGGTGTGAGCCGGTGCTGGGGAGGGGAGGGGCCCACGTCGGACACACCCGATGAGGTGGCTCTCCAGCTCGGGAGCTCATACGCACTTTAAGGATCTCGACTTCGTGCTTTTTGTTTCTCTGGATGAAAGAAAACTTTATTGCAAAGAGTTCCCTTGGAAAGATATACAGTACCCCCCAAAGTACCATCTTGTTTTAGTTTCTTTAAATGCCACACGCCGTCGATTTACTGGGTAGACTTTTCTGTAGCCATGCAGAAACCCTTCATTCGCTGTTTGGCGTGTCCCTTTTTCCCTTTCTCCTTAGAACTTCCTATGCGTCACATCTGGGGCCACAGGGAGTCTTATTGGACAGTGAGAGCCTGTGGATGGGTCAGTGTAAATCTGTTTATTTCCATAACTACAAAAAGAACGCAAATGCGTCCAGTCCTCGTGAGGCCGGCAGGACCACGTGGACAGGTCCGCACGTCCGCCTGGCCGTGTCCGGGGCAGAGTGCCGCCTGACGCAGGAGGGTGGTCACTTGTGCAGAAGCAGGCCAGCCAGCCTGCGAGAGAGCGGATGTGCGCAGCGGAGCTGGGAGCTGGGCTCAGGGCTCAGGAACCCTTCCGGCCGGCCCCCAGCAGATAATGACAATAAGATTGTAACAGCGGCTTCCACTTTTCAGGGCTGTTGTGAGGTTTAAATGGGCTCATGGGCATAAAGTGCTTCATATACAGAAAACAATGAATGGATGGGCTTATTTGTAAACTTCCTTGACCCATGTCTTTAGCCGGGTCAGCAGCCGTTTATTTCTTCCTTAATAACAGCTGAGTCTTCCTTAGGCTGTCCGTGCCGAGTTGGCCCCACTGGGAGCAGAGGCGGTGGTGGGCGGCCTGTGTCTGAGCAGAGAGCCAACCTGTTCATCTCTAAGAGCTACTGGCTGCCTCCTGCACGACCCTGACCAGGGCTGGGAAGAACCGCAGTCAAGGTACATGCCTTTGACTGGAATCGAACCCGAGACTCACTGCTCCATGGGCTGCTGACTGCTGAGCCAAACCGGCCAGGGCTCTCTGAGGTCTCTTTTGTAAGGGCACTAATCCCCTCATGACCTAGTCACCTCCCAACGGTCCCCCTCCTCATACCACCACACCAGGGCTTAGGACTTAGCATGAATTTCAGGGTGGGGGGACATACAGGTTCAGTCCACTACATCAGGTAAAAGGTAATTTTTTTTACTCCAGCCCCTTGTCCCAATTTCTCTCATTTCTATTTCCCAGTAGAGCTTCACGAGTATTTTGTACTTTGGGTTGTTGCTGTGAATGGGGTTATTTTCTAAAAACAATTTCAAATTGGATGTTGCTAGTACATGGGAGAGCATCGATTATTTCTCCTTTATCTCATGTCCATTCAGCTAGCTACTCCTTGCTTTCATTAGAGCTAATGGCTTTCAGTGTTGCTGTTGTTTTTGATTTGCTGAACATCCGTTTTCTTATCTGCAAAATGCAGATAATGTCGACCTCGGGGAGCTTTAATAGGGAGTGAATGAGATGAAGCAGGATGCCCGCTCGGTGCCCGCTCAGCGGGCTGGACCGACAGCTGCATCTCACTAGTGGGACTTCGCGGTGCGACCGTTCTTCACTGGTGATGGAGACACGGATCCCGGAGAAAACGACTGATTGGCAAAGCTCTGCTTCAGCTGCTTATACGAAAGACCAGCGCCAGTCAAGGGGCTGCCAGTAGTTGTTTTTCTTTTAACTGTTTAAAAAATTTACAATTGTGGTAAGATGCATGTAACATAAAACTTAGCATCTTAATCATGTTTAAGTGTATAATTCAGTCTCATTCCGTACGTTGACATTGCTGAGCAGCCGGGACCACTGTTCATCTCCAGGACTCTTCATCCTGCAAAAGTGGAATTCTGTACCCAACATGCCGTCCCCCTCACACCTGCCCACCACACCTACCACCACACTATACCTCTCACACCTGCCCACCACACCATACCTGTCACACCTGCCCACCACACCTGCCACCACACCTACCACCACACCTGCCCACCACACCTACCACCACACCTGCCCACCACACCATCCCCCTCACACCTGCCACCACACCTACCACCACACTATACCTCTCACACCTGCCCACCACACCTACCACCACACCTGCCACCACACCTACCCACCACGCCGTCCCCTCACACCTGCCACCACACCTGCCCACCACACCTGCCCACCACACTGTACCCACCACACCTGCCCACCACACCTACCACCACACCATCCCCCCCACACCTACCCACCACACCTGCCCACCACACCATCCCCCTCACACCTGCCCGCCACACCTGCCCACCACACCTCTCACACCTGCCCACCACACCTACCCACCACACCGTGCCCCAGCCCCTGGCGACCACCATTCTGCTCTGAGTCTATGAATTTAACTACTCTGGGTGACTCATAAAAGTGGAATCGCATGGTATTTGTCCTCTTGTGACTGGCTAATTTCATTTAACATAATGCCCTCAAGGTTCGTTCACATTGTAGTATTTACCAGAATTCCCTTCCTTTTTAAGGCTGAATAACATTCCATTGTATTTACAGAGCACATTTTGCTTATCTGTTCCTCTGTCAGTGAACTCTGGGGTTGCTTGCACCCCTTGGCTGTTGTGAGTAATGCAGCTTTGACATGGGTGTAGCTGTGTCGTTCTGAGTCCCTGCTTTCTGTTCCTGGAGGCATATGCCAGTGGATGTTTGAAAGCTGTAGAGCGTTGAGGAAAAATCCCCGACTGCCTTCCATGGTGTCGGTAGCCCCGGCTAGACTGGCCTACCTGTCCCAGCCTCGGCTTCTTAGCCTCCCGTGACAGAAAGAAGGGTGTGCCTCTGGTGGTGTCCCCGCAGGAGCTGCTGGGCGAATGCGAGATTTGCTGCTGCTGTTGCCACTTTCAGAACTTCCAGAAATGTACATTTTTCTATTTTATTGTGTAATTCCAACAGCAAAAACGACCCTGAACAGTGTGCAAACTGCAATAAAGCATCCACATTTGGCTTCCAGGAAGATGAAAACGCAGCAGGAGACACAGCAGCAGGAGACGGGGATCGCTGGGAGACGCTGAGCGGGGCAGGCCTCCGCCGTTCGTCTCGTTCCCTCGTTCCAAGCCTGGCGCTGTGCGGTGCGGCGCTGTGACGCGGAGACCGCTGACAACCAGGTCCGTCCGTGGGGGCGCTCGATAGATCACCGCCCGTGACACGTGGCGTACTGTGCGCCGTGAAAAAGAACGACCGACTTCTCCACAAAGAAAGAGCTACCAGACATTTTAAGTGACGTATGAAAGGCAAAATGCTGAGGAGACTGGCTAGCGTGCTGTCCTTCGTGGAAAAGGGCGCAAACGAGGATGTGTGTGCGCACGTGATACACCATTGTGCTTGCTTGTGTAACTACAGCGACACTCTGGAAGAGGCGTAACAAACCCATCTCAGTGGGTGTGCACAGGGGTGGGAAGGAGATGTTCACAGTGTGACCTGATATATATTTTTGTTTTTCAGCCATGTGAACTTATCACCTATTGTAAATAAACAGGGCTTATGTTTTCCCACCAGCTTGACCAAAGGAGAGGCTTGAAATCTAAATGAAGTCGATTTGTGGACGAGAAACAGTCGTACACACTGACATAAGGAGAACAAATCTGTTACAGGCTCTTTAGCTTCTCCCTGTGGTCGCGGGAGCCAGCAGCTCGTCCTGTTGCGGCCTGGGAGGTGCCGGAGGAGAGGCGGGGGGAGTTGGCTGTCGGTGCAGAGAGGGCAGTGGGGGCCGGGCCTGGCGTCTGAGTGGGCAGGGCAGGAACCCACAGCCAGGTGGACCAGGACTGAGTCTCACTCAGGCTCCTCTCCTCATGTTGCCCAGGTGAGGCAGGTTGTTGCTAGACGGCGCTCTCCAGCACAGCGGCCAGCCGTGGCTTACACGACTGGACCGGGACTCGGTGTGCTCACAACCTCACAGTCTGCAGCCACTCGTAAACAAGCAGGCAAACGAACACACTGACCGATGAATGCCCCCCTGCGTGCGACCAGAACTTCTGTCACGGACACCCCAGAGGGTGCCAGGCAGGGGCTGCTCGACCTGGGAAAGCCGAGGGAGAGGCTGTCTGTCCCACACCCCAGTCACCTGGAGAAACACACGGTAAAGCCCTTTCTCTCTACCAGAGGACCACCCCAGCCAAGGGGTAGTTTCCAAGGAACACAGATGAACTCAGGAGAATAATTAGGAGACATCTGTGGAGCAGGAGCCCCATGAAGGTGGGAGGACCGCCAAGGTTCTCAGACTTGATGGGCTGAACCAGAGAACCCTGAGATCCCGCAGCATGCGGGGGAAGGGGAAGGGGAGGGGGGCAATCCACAGGGATCCCTACCCTCTGTCTTCACCCCTGCTTTCTGCCTTACGTGGGGTTATGTGAGGAAATGATCTTTGGACTGCGACCATGAAGGGATGTCCGAGAGTATTAACCAACCTTGAGAGCTTCCTCTTTGACCTTATTGGAACGTGAAAAAGTAAATCTCTCTTATTTAAGTCATTTTAGTTGGCCATTCTGTTACTAGTATCCAAAAAGTATCCTGATTCACCAAAACTTATGATATTAATAGATATAAAAAGAAAAGCCATGATCATTTCAATATTTCAAGGTATTTTTAAAAAGCACTTGAAAATGGTAGCAAAAGAAAACCCATAATTAACATCAAATGGACTGTAACTCGATAGAGGGAGGTCTTGGCTAACAGACTGAAGTGAGGAGAAGTAAGAGGCCTTCGAAAGTTTGACAGCATCTGCTAGGTAACCCCATAGCTGTCCTTCTCTTCTCGTTCTATCAGAGAGTCTTTGAATTTTTGCTGAGGCCACAGCCCCTTGGAATCTACACTTCCCAGCTTCTCTTGCAGCTAGGTTCTGCCAGTAGGCTATAAATAGGAGTTGTGTGGGCAGCTTCTGAGATGTTTCTTCTGTCTGTCCTGCTGCAGGGGGTGTGGGCGTGAGGATGGCGATGCATCGAGGGCTGGTGGCAGCTCAGTTCCTCGGGGACCGCAGCGCCTCCCAGCCCCACCGACGCTCCCACTGCCCAGCTTCCCCACGGGAGAGAACGTCTGTCTCCTCTAGGCCACTGTTACTCTGTGTCTCTTAGATGCAGCTGAACCTACCTCATAACCAATATAGAATGGAAGAGACAAAGGTGTCCTTATTTGTAAATGTTATGAGAATTTATGTAGTAACTCAAGAGAGTACATGACACATCGGAACTAATAAGAGAATTAAAAGTTCATCAAGGTTGGGGTACCTAATCAGTATTAACAGCACCTTGTAGTCTAGAAATAACCTATAAAATGTGAAAAAGAGAACCTCAATTAAAATAGAAAAAAACTCCAAACCCCGTAAACCTGTAAATTCTTTAGGAGGTCACATAATAGAAAGTCTCAAGACCTTTCAGAAGAAATATCTGAAACCCTTTCAAAGCGTATAAAGTGACGTGTAAACATGAGGAGCTGCGGCTGGAATGAGGACATAGAACCTGGTTTTCGCGTGATCTGTACATTCAGTGCAAGTCCTATTGAGACTCCAAGAGTATTTTTAGGGGACGTCTCCCGATTGAGTCGATGGATAAAGTTTTATAAGTGAGACATTTACTGGGGCGAAGGGAGCAGAGAAACGTTCAGATATTAACGTAGATCAGAGAGCCAGGCAGCAGTCAGGCCCAAGTGGGACAGAAGGGCATCCAGAAGTAGACCTTGTATGTACAGAAACTTGGCATTTCATAGAGACAGGGAGAAGATGAAATATTTGGTGAGTGGTCGTAGGAAAGTTACGTTCTCTGGATCCTTACCTCATACCACATCCATAAGTAAATTCCTGGTGGATTAAAGACCTACATGTAAACTTAAAAGTTGAGCATTATAGAAAAAAAAATGTAGATTATCCTTTGTGATCTTGGTGGGGAAAGATTTCTTAACAGCATCATCAAAATGTATACAATAGAGGAAATAACAGATTTGAATGCACTGAAATAGGCTTCTCGGGGCCGCCGCTGAAAGGCACCTGCCACCGTCAGAGTGAGCGGGTGGGTGACAGCTGGTACGGGATTCGCAATATCCGTGACTGAAAAAGTTAGTTTTTAGAACGTAGAGAAAAACATCTAAAAATCAGCACGGAAAAAATAGGAAAAAAATAAAAAGGGGAAATACATGAATAGGCAAATTACTGAAGGGGAAGCTGGGGTGAGTGGTAAGCGTGTGGAGAGACGCCCACCCTCAGTCAGAAGCACGTTCGCTTACATCGTAATGAGACCCTGCGTGTGCTTGGCAGGAAGAAAGGTCTTTCTGACCACGTCCCTCCCCGTCCAGAACCCTTCAGCGACACCCTGCTCAGGAGATAACATGGCCTGCTCAGGGGACCACCTGCCCCCCTCCACGGTCCTCTGCTTCCTCGCATGGGATTTGCACTTCAGTAGAACTGTGGAGATTGAGGGTGAAGACAGGAGACACTGGAGACAGAATGACTTGGAAACCGTTGAAAGAGAACAGGAAAGATGTGCCCACGGGGGACACGCAGGGGAGAGTGAAGGACACCGAGACGGAAGGGCCTGCAGACCTGCCGTTCGGGGCCAGGGAGTGTTAGTGAAGGATTTCTGAGGTTCGCTTGAGGAACCTGCTACACACCCAGGGGAACCGTTCGCTGAGCCAGGAGAAAGTGCAGCTGGAAAGGTGAGACGATGAGGTCAGTGTCCGGTGAGTTTCGTCTGCGGCAGCCTCAGCACCCTCAGCAGGAGGTTCAGCCAGTCCCGGGAAGACTTGGCGTTCGGGAGCGCGTCTGCCCAGCTGTGGGTTTGAGTGTCTCTGATCCACAGCGGGTGGTTGACACCACTGGACAGTGAGGCTGCTGCCTGGGGCATACGCTTCCTTTGTTATTTATTTTAAATGTATTTTCCTTTATTGATTTTAGAGGGAGAGGGAGAGAGAGATAGAAACATCAATGAGAGAGAATATCAACTGGCCGCCTCCCACATGCCCCCCACTGGGGATTGGCCCACAACCTGGGCATGTGCCCTGACCAGGAATCACACCAGCGACCTTTTGGCGCAGGGTCAACGCTCAACCAGTGAGCCACACTGGCTGGTCATGACCACATTTTTTAAAAAAAATAGGATGATCGCCCCCCCCCCAATTTGACCGTCTCATTTTTTTGTCACCTGATAAAACTTGCCTCTTGTTTCAGAGTCAGACTTAAAATGCTTGAAAAATTGCTGGTTGAAATCAGCAGTGGGCATTAGGACCGCGGAGCTTCAAACTCGTGACCTTGGCTCTTCAGCGCTGTGCTTAGCCGGGGGAGACCTACTGCTGGAATACCTGTTATGAACATAAGCGAACCAGGAAGAGCCTCCTTGGATGGCATTTGGAATGCGTTGCAGGTTAAACTGGTAATCGCTGTCACTCTGACTTCCAGGCTATTGATATTCAAGGATTTATGCTCTAGGGTCACTTTCCAGTTATAATAAATACTCACGTTCAAGTCCAGAGGTTCCAGAAAGGTGCCCCGAGCTAATCAGAGGCACTTGGTGTACGAGGGTTGTGACCCAATGAGATTTTCCCCGAGGCCGCGATCCCTGCTTGGTCTTCCAGTGTGGACTCTGAGAGGAATAACAACACGAATTTGGAGTCAGATTTAAGACCGAGCTCTTCTGCTCAACAAATGTGCATCCACTTAGGCCATCTGTGCTGGGGTTCGAGGTCGCTGAGGCAGTTGCAAGGGGGCAGGTGCAGCCAGAGAGGAGCCTTGGTTCCTGCATCCGTGTGAGCTGTAGGGGCCGGTCCCCGCAGGCCCGTGCCTTCCCTCCATGTCTCCTTAGCTACACTGCCTGGCGTGGCCGTCCGAGGTCCGTCCTTGACAAGGGGGATGGAATGACGTGGCGACCCCACCCCTCTCGTTTCCAGATGTCACGAGTCTGCGCCGGTGCGTCTGTGTGTGACCACTGTCAGCCTGCAGACTCGTCCTCTGCGTTCTGGGAAGTGATGCTGGAATGGAGGTCCGGTGGCTTTCTCCCCTCGGTTTTTCTGTCCCCTCCTTCTGGCACCCCTAATGTTTGGGTGTCGAGCCTCCTGGACTGGTCTACCATTCTTATTTCTGTGATACGCTCCATCCCTTGGAGTTCTCCTACGTTTTCATTTTGGCTGCTAAAAATTTAATTTCCAAGAGTGTTTTTTCTCTGTGTGTGCTCATTTCTGTAGCATCCTATTCATATTTCATGGAGATAAAATTTTCTCTCCCTGCTCTGAGAATATTAAATAGGACTTAGAAGCTTTTCTTCTCCTGTATTTATTTTTATGAAATTGCTTTTTATAGTTTTTGGTGTCTTTCACGTTAAGGGTTTTCTTCAGATATCTGGTAAATACCTTTAAGATGGAGGCACTAAGAACAGCTGTGTGTGGGATGGGGCTCGTGAGGGTGGGCGTTTCATGGGGCGCCCCTCCCACTCTCCTGGGTCAGTGTCTGTCTTTTCTGTTGACTTGGCCAGAGGAGAGTGTAGTGTCTCCTTCTGGGGCCTAGACGCCTGCTTGCCCCTCGGTTCCAAGTCGGGGAGGATCGCTGATGTCCCATGTCAACATTCACTCTTCCTCAGCGGCGATTGGGCCCTTGGCTGTGTCACCCACTTCCATGAACGAGCCTCCGGTTTCCGCCAGGGCGGCAGGGCCAGCCGCTGGCCTGCCCTTGTGTGAGCACCAGGCCCTGGTCCTAGGGGATCTAACGACGTCTCTCATACGCTGTCCGTTAGAACAGCGTGAGGTTCATGGAAACAGAGGGGACAGCACAGAGGGTCCCCCTGCACCCAGCACGCGTCTTCCACGGCCAGCGTCTCACGTTGCTGTAAACCTTTGTCACCATCAGCGAACTGATGTCGGTGCGTTAACTGAAGCCCGTAGTTTACATTCCTTTAGTCTTCTTTTCTTTCCTTTTTATTTTGTTAATACTCACCCAAGGATGTGTTTCCATTGATTCTTAGAGAGAGTGGAGGTGGGGGGGGGGTGCCCCTGCTCGGCCAGGGATCGAACCTGCAACCCAGATACATCCCTTCACCAGGAATCGAACCCGTGACCCTCTGGTCTGCGGGCTGATGCTCTAACCACTGATCCAAACCGACCAGGGCTAGTTTATTTTTCCTTTCTTAATGTGCTTTCTCCTTTCAGGATCCCACCCAAGAGGCCGTGTTCCATGGAGTGGCCACGTCTCTCTAGGCCCCTGGGCTGTGGGCATCCTCAGACCCCCTTGTTTTTAATGAACTCGGGTAGACACTCCAGGAGTCGCTGGTAGGATCCTCAGTATTGAAACTGTCTGACGTTTTCTCCTTGTAAGACCGGGGTCATGAGTACGGGAAGAAGACCACGGGCCGCGCCGTTCGACCCCACGTGGCCGTGTCCACGGTGTCGGCGCGATGCAGACTGTCGATGCCGGCCTCGGTCACCGGGAAGGCCGAGCTCGTCAGGCTCCTTCACGGCAAAGTTACTCTTCCCCATTTCAGTACCGACATTTGCGAAGGAGGTCACCCTGCAAAGCCCACACCTAAGGAGCGGGGAGGGCTGTTAACTGCTTCTCACACAGACCTTCCACCGACCCCTGACTGCACCCCAGGGCAGCCCGGTGCTGCCAGTTCACGTGGCTGAGCTTCTGAGGTCCACGTGGTGTGGCCTCGTGACTTCCACACGGGCTTGTGCGTCAGCCTCGTCTCCTGCTGTCCTCTGTGTTCTGGGCCTTGTGGATTGTGCTGGTGGTGTGTGGTCCTCCTCAGGAACGCTGGTGAGGGTGTCTGGAGGGAGGGGAGTAGTTTCTAAAACACGTCTGCAGATGGTTTGATGGCGTCTTTCCAGAGGGGCAGCTCACCTCTGTCCTGGGTGTGGGCTGGACTTACGGTTTGTGTCTGATGAACGCAGTGTGGCAGACGCGAGGACGTGTCCTGAATCAGGTGACGAACACCGCGGCCTGTCTTGGACATGCGTTCTTGCTCGGTCGGCTCACTTGCAGCTGCCGTGTGTGCGAGCAGCCCTGTGAAGAGACCTCCAGCCAACAGCCAGCAAGAAAGTGATGCTTGGAAGTAAGCACAGGCCAGGCAGTGTGGCTCAGTGGATGGAGCATCGTCCCATGGACTGAGAGGCCGGGTTCGACTCCTGGTCAGGACACATGCCCGGGTTGCAGGATCGATCCCCAGTGGTGGGTGTGCAGGAGGCAGCCGATCGATGTTTCTGTCTCACATCGATGTTACCATCCTTCTCTCCCTTCCTCTCTCTCTAGAAAATCAATAAAAACATATTAAATAGAACAAGCAACCACAGGCATGAGCTTGGATTTCATCCTCCAGTCCTAGTTAAGCCTCAGCCTCCAGCTTGACCGCAATCTCACGGGAGACCCCGAGACAGATCCGCTCAGGTGCGCCCCCTCAGACCCACTCCTCAGAACCCGCAGGTGATAATTGTTGTCTTCAGCTGCCTAGTGTGGGCTGACTTGCAGCAACAGATAACTGGTACAAGAGGTCAACCACAGACGAGACTTTCGTAAGTGTTACTGTCCCTGTGTGTAGATACCTTCATGAGTTTGGGGGAATTCAAGTAAAGAAATGAGGTGTTACTTTACATACACTTCCTAGTTTTGGGGCGTTTAAGACTTCAGAACTGTTGGCCAGGCCTTGCAGAGGGACCCACACACTTGTCATCCAGTTCCCACCACGGCTAACACCCCCTCACAGCAGCACAAACCTCTGTGAAACCACAAGGCTGACTGGGTGCATTGCCGTTAACCCAACTCCAGACTTTACTTGGATTTATCAGTTTTCCATTAATACCCTCTTTTTGTTCCAGGTTCCCATCTGAGGCCCCACCTTGCACCCAGTTGTCAGATCTCCACAGCCTCCTGGGTGACCTGTCTTAGCCTTATTCTGGTTTTCAGCATCGGGACCGATTTCAGCTGTACTGAAATCACTTTTGTTTGTGGGGTGGGGCTTCTTTGTGCCAAGGCTAGGAAACCGACCCACAGGAACCCAGGCTTTATAAGGGCGCAGCGCCTCACCGTTTGAGCATTGGTGTGTGTGTGTGTGTGCCGTCAGTGGGTGTCTGCCCCCCGCCAGCCGGTCAGGTCCACGAGGCAGGGCTGTCTGCTTGAACAGACCTAACATCACGCTGGCCTGTAGCAGTTGCTCCATGAATACACGCTGAATAAAAATGTGCATTCATGCATTTCGGCGACGTACATACTTAGGATCCACAAGCACTTTTAGCGAATGAAGGAGTCTCAGTATTCCGCTGAGGCCTTAACGATAGTGCGCCCTGAAGGAAGAGCGACCATCCCGGACACACTGCGAACACGGCCCTGCGCTCGCTGGAGAAGCAGCTGTGGGTCAGCTGCGTCCAGTGAGACTGCGAGTCCCAGGCGGCCAGGCTGCCTCCGTCGGAGGAGGAACTCGGGTTAGTGCCTGGGAACCACTCCTGGGCGGCGTAGTCAGGCGGAGGGCGGAGAGCGCTTGGGCGCAGCGGCCGCCCCCCCAGAAACGGCCCCGTGTGTCGGGGCGCCCAGGACAAGGAAGGAGAAACCAAGTCAGGGTCTCAGGAGCAGTCCAGCAGACAGAGGCCTCGCAGCTCACAGCACGAGGGGCGGGAATGCGGGTCCCTCCCACTCACCTCGGCCTCCACCCTGAGGCCTACGTTCAGAGAACTGGTCTAGTTTAATACAATTTCATTTTAATTTAGGCCAAAACTTTCATACATCTCTCCACATTTGAATTTCAAATGTTCACTCTTGACTATTACCATTTGTGTTACATAAATGTTGGTATTTTATATTTATGTTTATCACATGCGATTTTTATTATGTGTAATCACTGGTATTTTAGTTAAAACGCTAAATGCAAATCATTTGTTGTACTTTGTATGAGGCGGGCTGGAGTGCGGGGGGCGGCAGTCTGGGGAGTTGCACGCGGTGGGTTTGGGGAAGGGAGCTGGTCGGTGGCGTCCGGGCGGAAAGGGAGAGGCTCCCGGGTCAGCTCGTCCGGGTCAGCTCGTCCGGGTCAGCTCGTCCGGGGTCAGCTCGTCCGGGTCAGCTCGTCCGGGTCAGCTCGTCCGGGTCAGCTCGTCCGGGGTCAGCTCGCCGCCTCCCTCCTGACGCTGCGCGGTGCTCCCGTGTAGTTGACCAGTAACGACACACTGGAGTTGGACTTCTGCTCCTCCCCCAGAGTAAATCCCTTGAACGTTTATCTCAGACAAGACACAGAAAGAATTGCATTTCAGACCTATAGATTTATCTACGTGCTTAAGTGACAATTTGTTTTGTTTTGTATATGGAAAAAGTAAAAATGTGTTCCAGAGTAAAATACAGAAAAAGTCATCAAAGTAGAAATTCAGGATAGGGACTCTGCAATATTTTACTAGTGGTTGTATAACCCAACAAATCAGGTTTGTTTGTTAACTTAATTTATAATTGATTTTCCATATTTTTTCAGCAAGCCACAAAAAATAAACTTTAAACATGTCTGCTTTTATCTAAGACCTACAGTGACAAGAAATTACTTATGTCCATATTTTAAATTATTTGTCCTCATGAAATTTTCATGACCTTAGCTCCAGATTGCTGCTCCATGAAAGGGCTCATTCCTTTACTCATCCGTTGTTTGTAAACGCCCTGCCTTGGGTTCCCAGTGCTCGGCTCGTGTCTGACACACAGGGCCCTTCCCGCACAGTCACTGAACGGAGAAATGTTGTCTGCATGTGTCGTCACTTTGAACGGCCCTCCAAAGACATGGTCACTGGTATGGTTGATTTTCTTTCACTATATGTTATCCTTTTCTTTGATAGTTAAAGCAATAATAGGTAATTTAAAATTTTTTTCTTCTTTATTGATTTTAGACAGAGAGGAAGGGAGAGGGAGAGAGAGATAGAAACATTGATGAGAGAGAACATTGATTGGTTGCCTCCTGCATGCCCCCCACTGGGCATCGGGCCCACAACCTGGGCATGTGCCCTGACTGGGAATTAACCAGCGACCTCTTGGTGCCATAGAATTATATGTCTGCAAAGGACTCACAAAATGCCTGGCAAATAGTAGGGTCAATAAATGATTAAGCCTGTAAGCAGGCCCACAGAGACCCTGTACTTCTTGCCTGGGCTGTGAGGGACCAGTGCTGTGAGTGCATTCATTGTGACAGACGGTGAGACCATGCGGAAAGCTGGGACTTGGTCTCTGAAGAGGGCGCTAGACTGGATGTGGGAGGGGCATGGTTGTCCCTGGCGGATTGTCCAGGACTTCAGTTTCCCTGCGGAGTCTGTGCTGGTTAAACTGAACACAGTAGCGTGAAGTGTGCTGGGTCAATGTTTCAGGGCGGCTGGGGATGACCGTTACAATACTGCTTCATGCCAAGGGTGAGGGAGCCATAAACCACGGACAGCTGCCTACAGACAGACCGCGATGCGCCAGGTGTCCGGGAATTTTGTTTTCCTGACTGGGTGATGGTGGAAAATTCCAGTGAGAGTTTAGGGGCAAATAAGTGTTAGGGAAAACCAACCTGGCACTTTTTAAAATGAAGGAACAGGTTCTAGCATGCTAAAAAGCAAACTCTTGATTTGTAAAGGAGTTAAATTCTATATTGCTATTGCAAAGAAGAAAGTATAAAAATATCCGTCCTCATTAAGTCTGCATATTTGCCCCATTTCTCCTTTCGTCTCTTGGTGTAGGGTCCCAGCAGCCTTGGCTAGTTCATGACGGTCACTGGATTTGTGTGCCCAGCTTGTCTGACGCAACAAATACTGGGGAGCTCATCCGTCTCTCCCACTAACAACCATGAGGAAGAGAAAGATTTGGGTGTGTCCTCCCTGTCCCTACATTTCTCCCCCAGAGTTCACCAGACAGAGACCTGGGGTTAAAACAAGTCACCCTTTGGAACAGTTCTCAGAGAAGTATCAGCCGCTCATTTATTCGTGGGAAATACTTGGACTATTTTCCCTCCAGCACCAAGCTGAAACCTACATGACAGAGGAAGTTTTTCGGTTTCGAGGTGGAGACGACAAATGCGGAGGACTCCCAGGACACTCCTGACCTTTCAGCCGGAGCCGGGGTTGCTGGGCTGCGGGAGCGGGGAGGCCAGGGGTACTCGGACCCCTCAGTGATTTGGTCCAGAGCGGGAGCAGCTTCTTCCATCACGAATAATTGTAGGACATTGCAATTTCTGCTCGTCCGTATGTATTCACTAGGAAGTCATGCTGAATGCCCCTAGTGGGGCTTTTATCCCCTTCCATGAGCGCTGTCTAGGGGGAACACGAGGCTCAGCGAGGTGGGTCTGGCTCAGGGCAGCTCTTGCCTCGGCCCCCACGCAGCCAGCCTTCACCTGGTGGCTCACTGTCCGGATCTCAGACGCTGAGACGAATTAGAAATCAAGAAATTGGAAATCTCAGTATACGGGACATTTTGGTTTCTCCCTAAAAGCAGATTTTGCTTACATGCACCTCTTGCTATTATGAAGGAAAACATGATCTAAACGTCCTAACACGAGGCCTCCAGACACAGTAAGAGAACAAATACGGTTGGCGCCCCGAGCTACGGGGCAGTCCTGGGAAAGGCCGGAGGTGACCTGGTCCATGAGCATCGGAAAGCGCACTCGCACACAGCCGTGGTCTGGCCTGCGGCTCACCTGGGCTGCGGCTCACCTGGGCTGCAGGTACAGCCTGTTGCTCCGGGCAAAGCACCACGAGGTCACACCGAGCACGGGAGAAACTGTGCAGCCGGGGCCGCTGTGAACAGGTGTGTGAGGCTGCCGTTCTGCAGCAGATACTTTTCATAAGTAAAGAGTTTTCCCTCCAATAAGGATAAAAAGTTTAGTGTAGCAAATACGTAATCCAGGAACATGGTCTTTTACTATCATGATCAAGTGTTAGGTACCCGACCTCATTGGAGGGCCTACACTTTTATACGACGGGCAGCCCCACGAACAACTGGGTAAGGCCTCCCTGGATGTTACTGTGGCTACGACGTCACGCGGGATAGGACGTCACGCCGGGTAGACGTCACGCGGGATAGGACGTCACGCTGGATACGTAGCCACAGCCGCAGGAAGGTCTCAGCTCCGTTACAGTCTTGTGGGACCGTAAGTACCTGTCTGTCTGTACCAGACCGCCCTTATGTGGCGAGTGACTGTAGGTGTCAGGACTGAGCCTTGTGTCTGACGGACCTTTGGTTACACACAGTGCTGTAGTCTCTGTGGGAAAGACATGCGTGCACGTGTGAGAGCAGCTGTCTCTCAGGTTGTTAGGAGGGTTCAGGAACAGGCGGTGTGGACCCTGACACAGTGTCTGCGCAGTGTGAGCCCGTGACTCCGTGAGCTGCTGCTGCACCTCCCACAGGAGGCGGTGCCCGTGGGTCAGTGTCCCGCCCATAGCCCGGCTTCTGCCTGAGGGGCGGGTGGGGGAAGAGCTGGACTTTGCCTTATCTCTACTGTCTGCACACTTTGGCAATAAACAAGTAAGTTCACGATTACTTGTGTAATTAAAAATTAATTTAACAGAATCTAAAAAAACCAAGCAGATATATTCAGACTAAACATTTAAGAGCCATCACAAGCAGAGCCGCCCTTGACCCGGACAGAGGGACAGAGGGGACCCTGTCCTGAGCCCCCTGCTTTAGAGAGCTCTGCACCTCTCTCCCTCCTTCTCTCTCTCTCCCTCCCTCCCTCCCCCTCTCTCTCCCTCCCTCCCCCCTCTCTCTCCCCTTTCCCCCCTCTCTCTCCCCCCCTTTTCCCCTCCCTCCCTCCTCCTCTCTCTCTCCCTCCCTCTCCCTCTCTCCCTCCTTCCCTCCCCCTCTCTCCCTCCCTCTCCTCCCTCCTTCCCTCCCCCTCCCTCCTTCCCTCCCCCTTCTCTCTCCCTCCCTTCCCCCCTCTCCTTCCCTCCCCCTCCCTCTCTCCCTCCCTCCCTCTCTCTCCCTCCCTCCCTCTCTCTCCCTCCCTTACCCCCTCTCCCTCCCTCCCCCCTCTCTCTCCCTTCCCCCTCCCTCCCTCCCTCCCCTCTCTCTCTCCCTCCCTTCCTCTGTCTCACACACACTCACAGTTCACAAAAGAACAAAGAGCGGCTCTGTCAGGCCCCGGGAAATGCCTGTCTCCCGCACTTTGTCCTTGGAACAACGGGGACCGCCCCTCTCTCCTGAAGGTCCTGCCCCCCTGGAGCTGCTGGGAGTGTGACAGCAGCACTGAGCTAAAGGAGAGGCGGTTTAATGACGTTCTCCTCAGTTAGCACCCGGAGGTCCTTGCATGCACAGTTACGGCTCCTCTTCCTGCCCCTCTCTGTGCTCCAAGGCTTGGTTTCACAGGTGCTCATAAGTCAGCACAGTGATTGCAGTAGTTACAATGGCAGCTGAGGAGTATTTTGCAATTAAAACAATGTGTACAGTTCTTAAATCTACATGTATGTAGGTCTATATATAACATGCATAAAGTGTGATATCGATTCTTTTTTTTCCTTTATTGATTTCAGAGAGAGAGGAAGGGGGAGGGAGAGACAGATAGAAACATCGATGAATAAGAACATTGATTGGCCGCCTCCTGCATGCCCCCACTGGGGATTGGGCCCACAACCTGGGCATGTGTCCTGACCGGGAATCGAACCGGCAACCTCTTGGTGCATGGGCCGATGCTCAACCACTGAGCCACACTGGCCGGACGATATCGATTCTTTATATAGGCAACTAGGTGGAAATCAAATGCTAGAATGATGAATAGTTTTACTTCTATAAGATACATTTAATAAGCTTTGATTACATTTTTAAAAATTAAATATACTTTAGTTGCAAGTACTTTTCATTAAAAATTTTACATTCGTTAATTACAATTTTTATTTTGCTGTACATACCTCCCAACATATACTTGGAATATTTTAGAATAAAAATAAACTATTTTGAAAGCATAACATAATTTTAACTTTCAAATTCTAAAGTTTTCTTTTAACTTACACTTTTAATGAGAATTTATTGCAATTTTGTACATTTTGAATATTATTACATTTTGATTATTTAATCATTTAGGTCATTGCTACCAGTAACACAAATTATGTGAAAATCTTGATTGTAAAAACGTAATTATGACTTTACTAAAATTAAGTGAGAAATCCCACAATTTATGAAACAAGAAACAACCTGTTTTTCCAAAGTGTATCACTGTGCACTCCCAAGTCCAAGTTGTTCCACATCTCTGCAAACACGTGTCATTGTCGGTCTTTTTGATTTTGATCATTCTAGTGGGTATGTAGTGGTACCTCGTTATGATTTTATTCTGTATTTCCCTGACGATTAATCTGCCTGCTTGCTGCCCTTACATCTGCTTTGGTGAAGTGTCCATTCAGATCTTTTGCCTGTTTGTCTTTTTTTGTATTGACCTGTAAGTTCTTTCTATATTTTGGGTAGATACAAGTTTTGCAGATATTTTCTTCCAGCCTGTGGCTTGCCTCTTTATTGTCTTACCAGTGTTTTTTGAACACATAAATATTTAAATTTTGATGCAGTTCAGTTTATCAGTTTCAAAAAATAGTTTCTGCTTTTTGTATATTAAAAAATCTTTGCATAATCCAAGCCCTAAAATATTCTCCCGTGTTTTCTTTTCTTTGCATATGGCTGACCGATTGTTCTAGGACCATTTGTTGAAAAGATTGTGTTTTTACCCATTGCATTGCCTTGGCACCTTTGTTTAAACCCAACTGATGAGATATGTCTGTGTCTAGTTCTGGACAGTGCTGTTGCATTGATGTGTTTATCCTTTGGTACATGCCACACTGCCTTAACTGAAGGAAGTCTGGGGAGACGCTCTGACCGGAGAGTAAGAACTCTCAGACATAAACTCTAATGAAAGGATGACCAGTGGGTAGTGTGTATTTGGGGGCATCTCATACCACACTGACAGTTCCATTTACAGTGAAGAGAATTCCAGCCTAGGATTGGACCTTCAGTTAGGTCTTCCTATAGGGATGCTCTGTGGCCATCAGACTCCAGGGCACCTCTCTGTTTAGGGGTACCTCAAGTAAGCCAAACCTTGGAACTTTCGCTGAACTTGGAGATATGAAATGGCAGTAAGTTACTGCTTGTACCCATCCGAGACGGCAGGTGGGGAGTTAACTGTGATCTCTCTGCAGAACAAGTTCTTTCCAGTAGAGAAAGACGAGGTGCCCTCTCCCTGGTATAAAACTTAGAAATATTGATTGCTCTGTTTACCAGATGCCTAGGACCCAATCTTCTATCTTTGATTGACAGTGCTACCCTTGGCTGCGAGGCACCCAGTGTCGGGGGGGTGGGGTAGGATGACGCAGTTGTGTGTTTACTTGCCACCTGCCCTCCCCCACCGCGGGTTGACCCTAGGAGCCGAGTGCAAAGCTGACTCAGGTCCGAAGGTGCCAGTGTTCATATCTGAATCTGGTTCCTAGACCATGTGGTCTGTTTCAGAAGACAAAGGCATAATTAACCGAGATGTCCCTGGGAGCCTTTGGGAAACACTAAGCCAGGGTCTGGGCACAGCAGGGCACAAGGAAGCTGAGTGGCTCACACTGTTCGGCAAGTAACCTGAGCCTAGGCCGTCCCCTTCCCCACGCCAGCACGGAAATGGAGGGCTCACAACCTTTTTGTCCTACTTACCAAGCTGAGTTGATCATGTTTCAGAAAGGTTGCCCAGCCACCTCTCCCTCTGGCCTGCACGCTAATACATACCTGCTGACTGGAACTGTTCTGTGCACGCTCCTTCACTGATCAGCCCACTGCACAAACCCAGCCCTTGCTCCGGCGTGGCTCACGGTCAGCAGGGGCCTGGCCACGGGGCGGGAGCGCTTCCGGCTTCTCTGCCGTCCAGGGCCACTGTTCGTGAAACCACGTGCTATTTCTGTCAGTGAGTTTATTCTGAAGGCATGTGCTCTCACTGTGAGCGTAACTGACTAAGACTGCCTACAGTAAAGTTAGGAAACGTTAAAAATCTAAATTATAGTAAGAAAACCCTAGGTCCTAAATTTATCTTAGAATATTCTTCCAATTAATTCATATTTCAAATGAAAAATAATGTATAGCATGAACTTTCTTTCCCTGAAATAAATATTTGTATAGATGTCCAGAGGTGTGTGTGTGTGTGTGTGTGTGTGTGTGTGTATGTGTATGTGTATGTATGGTCGGGGGGCTCTCCTCAACACTGATGTTAACTCAAGTATGAGAGGTTGGTCATTAGCACTGAAACTGACTTTAAAGATCACTTAACTTCGCCCTGGCCGGTTTGGCTCAGCGGTGGGAGCGTTGGCCGGCAGACCGGAGAGTCCCGGGTTCGGTTCCCGCTAAGGGCACGTACCTCGGTTGCGGTTAGTCCCTGGCCCTGGTTGAGGTCGTGTGGGTGACAGCCAGTCGATGTGGCTCTCTCACATGGATGTTTCTCTCTCTCTCTTCCTCCCTCTCTCCCTCAAGATAAATGCAAAAAAATGTCCTTGGGTGAGGATAAAAAAAAAAAAAAAAGATCACTTACCTTCAAACCTTGGATTTTCGAGGTGGGGCTGGGACACTGGGGTTCGATGGTTTCCATCATCTGAGGTGTCGCTTTATCCAGAGTGAGTATGTGCATCAGCTTTGTTTCAAACGGTTCCTTTTAAATTCTATTAGGATTTAACAAGCAGGTGACTAACCAACCTGGTTTGCCAGAGACTCCCAGGGCCCCTGGGACTCAGGACTTCAGTGCTAAAACTGAAGCAGAAAAACTGTCCAGAAAAAGCAGGTTAAGTTGGTGACCCTAGTTACGAGGGTTTATGGCTGTTCACGGATGGTTTTGTCATGTTTTTGGTGACTGTGGCTTCTGGCCCAAGCTGCATGAAAGGAAACAGACAGCTGTTTATGGCAGAGAAGAGACAACTGTGACCCTGTCTGTGCTGTGAGCGGGATTTCGATCCTCGGGTCTGCCCTCCAGGCCCCGTGGCCTCCTTTCCCAGCTCTCTGGGCACCTTGGTGGCCGTCAGCCCCTCAGTAACTGGTAGGACTGACTTCTGTGCGAGTCATTTCACTATGTGCTGCCCAGCACTCTGACTATGAGTTCACGTGGAAAGATCTTTATCTCTTCAAAGCTTGTAAGGCCCTTGGGGCAGAAGGTCAGATCTCTGTCCCAGGCAGGTGAAGGTCGTGGACTCTGGAGCCGGTCCCGGTCCTGGTGCTCTGTGCATCTGCGGGATCCGGGCAAGTCTCACAAACTGTTTCTGTTCACTTCTGTACTGTGGTGGTGACGGCCCCACCACATGGGGTGTGGTGGACGGTGCCTTCGTCGACATCCACAGGGCACCTGACACCTACCCCTGAGCTGTGGGAGTGAGGTCTCAGCACATTCCATGTCTGTTGACTGATTTGATGCGTATTCGTGGGGCGAATTCCCTCACTGTTAACCTTTGCTCGTAAGCGCTGCACTCGGAGTGGATGTGGTGGCGGAGAGCGTCCCGTGCTGCCCAGGCTGTTACGGGGTCTGTCTGTGTGGCTCATCAGAGTCCAACCGCGGTGGGCGTGATGGAAGGGGACCCTTGAAGCCCAAGGCCTCCGACTGTCTGCCCGAGGCCCACCTCACGAGAGTGCTCTGACGTCTTCGGACTGCCGCCTGTTTAACATAAGCATGTTGTTGATTAAAAGTAGTTTAAAAGCACGTTAAAATGACCACTAATTCCAAGTCGCTGGAATACATCTTTATTATATTTGATGCGTAGTTTGAATTTCACGGCTGACTCTGATAGGTAACCGAAATGGAGTATTGCTTTACAGGGACTTCACTTTAGTTTGTGTCGACCTTGGTGTAATTAATGAAACATCTTTACAGCAGAATCGCAGCTGACCACGTCCCTGAGTGTCAGCACCCACCACACCGCTTCAGTCCCATTGAAAGGGTAAAACTGTCCAAACTGCAGCGTCTTACAAACTCCTGACGGGGGGAGGAACCCACGCTGTCTTTGGAGGATGGATTCAAGATTTGCTGCAGCTCAGAACCGTGCTCCTTTCTCTTCTCCGACAAAAACCCCAGCCCACCACGACCAGTGTTGTGGTGCAGTACAGGGCCGAGCAGCGCCCCCTACCCCTCCCTCTGTTCATGGGGCCCTTCATCATTTTGGGGGTCAGCCCCCTCCTCCCACCAGCCCTGACCCCTGCATGGCACCGGGTCAGCCTGGGTCCCGCTCTCTGGACGAGCCTTCTGTGACCACACACCACACACCAGGTGGCTCACACACGGACTCACTCTCTCCCGTTCTGGGGGCCAGTCCCAGCGCAGGTGTGGACGAGCGTGGCCCCTTCAGGAGGCTCCGGGGGGTCTGTCCTGTGCCGCTCACCTGCTCCTAGTGGTAGCTGGCAGTTCCTGGCCTCCCTTGCTTTGTAGATGCAGCACTCCAGTCTCGGCCTCTGTCGGCACAGGGAGTTCGCCCCGTGTGTCTCTGTGTCCACGTTCCCCTCGTCCTCCAAGGACGCCAGTCATCGGATCAGGGCCTCATCGTAGCTTGAGTATACCTGCAGAGACCCTATTTCCAGGCAAGGTCATGTTCTCAGGTGTTAGGACTTGAACATGTCCTTTTAGGGTGCACATTAAACCCACAGCACTGTATGTCCCTTAGTGATTAGTCCAGTGACAGTTGTGTTGCCCAGAATGGGCCAGTCAGAGTCCTCGCTTCGAGTTGATGACTGGAGCTTTTGGGGGACATTCTTTTTTTTCTCCTTTTTAAAAAATCCTCACCCAAGGATATTTTTCCATTGATTTTTAGAGTGAGAGGGAAGGAGGGAGAGAGAAAGACAAACATTGATGTGAAAGAGACACATTGATTGGTTGAGTCCCCAGGACCCCAGCTGGGGCCAGGGATCGAACCTGCAACCCAGGTACTGCCCTTGACTGGAATGGAGCTCACGACCCTTCGGTCCTTGGCCCTCACACTCTCACCGTGGAGCCAAACTCGCCAGGGCTCTTGATTTTCTGCTTGAGAGAATGTCGAGGGGCTGCTGACGTCACAGTTCCGGCCTCGTGGAGAAGGGCCACTGACGGAGTACAAGGTCCTGCTGTCTCCCTGACCTGCAGGCACCTCCCACACGGAGCGCTGCGCGGGGAGCTGGAAAAGAAAAACGGTGCTTCTTAGAAGGTAGTGTTAAGTATTTAATAGAATTTAACACAATGCATTAAATATAGTTTATATAATGTATTTCTATAATATATGATATATGTCATATTTATATGTAGTATATTAATGTTTGATATATTAAAAAAGAGAGCTCAAAATTCATGAGCTAACCATGAAACTTAATGCTCAGAGCCCAGGAATAGGGGACGTTAGGTTCAGGGCCTCGGGTCTGGTAGGGTTGAGTTAGTAGAAGAAAATAGAACAAACTCATAGGAAGAGTCAGAATCACAGAAAGCCTAAGAATAGACATTGACAGAATAGAAAACAGTAGAATAACAAACAGGAAAACATTTGTAATAGAATTAACAAAACCTATTTGGTTTTTGAAAATATTAAAAAACATTTTCAAACTTCTGGTACAGAATGATCTAGAAAAAAACTAAAGAAACAATATTAGAAATGAAAAATATTTAAACTGTAGACATTAAAATATAATAATTCAATATAAACTACTTTAAGCCTACAAAAATGGAAGTTTATATAAAATGAACAAATTTGTAGAAAAATACAGCCTACCAAAATTGATTCAAGGAGAAATATATATTGACTAGTCTTATAATCTAAGGAACTTGAACCATTTAAAAAAAAACCTTCCCACAATGGATATTCTAGATTGTTTTTGTTTACAAGCTCTATCAGACATTCAAGAAATAAATACTTCCAGTTTTATACAAATGATTCCAGGATATAGAAAAAGAAAATAATTCTTAACTCATTTTTTTTTTTTTTTTTGTGGGTAACTGATCCCACAACCTGGTAAGTACTGAATAGGGAAGGAAAATCACTCATAAACATAGTTACAAAAATCCTAAAGAAAATATTAGCAAGCAAAATGCTGCATCAATTAAATATGTAAACCACAAACAGGTTGCATTTGACTTAACATTACAAAATCAGTTAATAGCCCGGCCGTGTGTCCCAGTGGTTGAGCGTCGTCCCATGGACAGAGGTCCCGGTTCAATTCTGGGTCAAGGCACATGCCGGGATTGTGGGCTCGATCCCCAGTGAGGGGTGTGCAGGAGGTGGCCGATCGATGTTCTCTCCCACATTGATAGTTCTCTCTCTCTCTCCCCCTTCCTCAGTAAAATCAATAAAAACATATTTAAAAATAAATAAATAAAATCAATTAATATAAGTGATCATATTAACAGATTAAAGGAGAAATGTCTTAGGATTGTCTCAACACGAAAGGCATTTGATGAAGTTTAAAACCTGTTCACGATCAAAGCCCTCAGTGAGCCAAGGACAGACCCTGCCAGTCTGGCCCGCCCACTGAGAAGCAGTTTCTCTGTACGTCCCCCTGCCCTTCGGGGCTCCTTCCCCCGTGTTCATTGTTGAGCGATTGTGTGGAGGTCTTGTACCTTTTTACATATAATGATATTTTATTTTTTAAAATAAAACAGGCACGTGTTATATGTACCAGTCTCCTCCTTACATAGTTTCGTTTGACGTTCTTTACATATATTTCCTGTTCAATACATGTATGTGCCGCACTTGTTAGTAATTACATGGAATTTTATGAATATACACCGTAATTCGTGAACTTTGCTAAGAAGATGTAATTCAGCAGCCTGAGGGTCGAGAACAACTTTTACTGTGTATGTAGAATCATAATCAAGTTGGATAAAAAGCTGGACAAAAGCAACTTTGGAAGGTCCCCTCTGTGTAGACGGGTTGGATGTGAGCGAGGGGAAGCCGGCGGAGCTTCTGGGGGGCGCCCGAGCACGGGTTCAGCGCGTGCCTGTCACAGTGCGCCCTGTGCCCTCAGCTGGAGTGGGTCCAACGCCAAGTTGTTCCAGATGCTCACGTGTGTTCTCTGTTGACACGGATGCAGACCCTGCGTGCCGAGGACTTTCCACGTGAAGATGTACAGGTGGCCTCGGTCTGCACCAGCCCTGCTCCACTCTGCGCAGGCTCCGGGCTCCTTCCTGTGGGCTCAGAGTGTCTGCCCTCCACCCACTGTCCTGGGCATCCATCACCTTGGAGAGCGGGTGTGTAAGAAATCGCAGTGAGTTCAGATCGCACTCCCGAATCGTCCCATGTGGAAGGAATCGCACCAGGAAGCACCCACTGTTTCTTCTGCCAGCTCAGCTTCGACCCTGCGGAAGCCAGTTTGATGCCAGTTGTGATCAAGGTCAGCAGAGCATCTTTAAGTCCCAGTACATCATTTCACAGGTCAAGCAGTTTCAAACTGTAGGGTGTTCCTTTCTGGGGAGGGAAGGGACAGGAGTAGGGGCCTAGAATTCATAATTCATGGTCTCCCTGTGCAGTTCCTTTTTCAGAGGAGGGTTTGGTGCAGGTGTGCTGTAAAGCAGACTTCATGGAGCCTAAAACAGCACCAAGTAAACTTCCCAGTGCTCTCAGAGTCCCTGACTTGTTTAAAACTCGGGCTGTTCCTGGCTCTGTGGGGAGCTGGACCTGAGCATGGAGGCAGGGACCCCTTCAGAGGAGCTGTGAGCACTGTGTGTTTCCAGGAGTCTGAGGAGCCGTCTCTGGCTCGGGCAGCTCTGGTCTCCCTCCTGCAGTGAGCTCAGGAGCAGACAGAGCAAAGCTCACCTTTAAGGGAAGAACCTTGAGAGAGGTTGCTATTTGCAATTTTTTTTTTTTTTTTTTTGCAAATGGGGTGGTGGGTGGAATATTGTAGCTGGGAGTTTTCCTGGTTAAAACCCACAGTTCTGTGATTAAATCTATATTTCCTCAGAAGTTATGACCATCCAGAAGATTTGATTCTCCACTCCTGAGTGCCGGAGAGGACAGGAGGCCCGCTCTCATCTTTTTGTTTTTATTAGAGGCATTTATCACACTGTCCTAACTCTTAAATTTTTATTAAAATTTCCATATGGCATTTTTAAAAAATGTAAAATAAATGCCTTGTCTTATTGCAAATTTTGATATTGAAGTGAAATTCACAGGCGATAAAATGAACCATTTTGAAGTGAAAAATTCAGCAGCATTTAGTAGATTCACAGTGTGTGCAGTGGGCCCTCTGCCTGGCCCCCAGACCTGCCTGGCCCCGCCCCCCCGCCCCCTCCCGCCCCCTCCCGCCCCGCAGCCACACTGCAGTCTCTGTGGGTGCACTTGTTCTATGTTTGGTGTCAGCGGAATCACACAGTACGGGGCCTTTTCTGTCAGGCTTCTTTCGCTTAGCATGATATTCTCAAGGTTCGTCCCCACTGTGGCATGCATCCGAATTGCATTCCTTTTTGGGGCTCAGTAATGTTCCAGTGTATGGATATGCCTCACTGTGTCTATCCATTCATCTGTCGATGGACATTTGGGCTGTTTCCACCTTGGGCTGGATGCTTTGTTTCGGAGTTAGACACGAGCACGTAGAACAGGAATGCAGGAGCTCGTGATGGCGGCATGCTCTCTGGAAAGAGGTGCTCCATGCACTCACAGCAAGGTGCAGTGCTGACTCGGGAGACGGGGAGGAGAGGTTCCTGGCAGCTGGTAAGGCAGTGAGTGGCTGTGCCCAACCGCCCTTGGCTCCCGTGGGTCTCCAGACGGATCAGACGAGGCGCAGTGTCCACTGATGAGCAGCATTTCCAGCCCGGCCTCTTCACAGTCACTGTGTCCACGTAGTCAGTGCTTCCGTGGGCCTCAGACGTGTCCTTTCCTTTTGGTACTTGCCTGCCCCCAGACGTGTCTTTATTTCATTAGATTTTGTTCAAGTTGACTTTCCTCGGTTGATGCACAGTGAAATCCTACAAAGAAACCACACTTCCTGCCACGCACAGAGACAGAGTCGAGGCCTCGCGCGCAGTCCCTCGGACGGCCATGTGTTCAGTGTGTGTCGCATCCCAGGGCCTTCCTACGGAGAACTTTTTTTTTATTTTAGAAAAAATAGGAGCTGACCTATTTTCCCCCATTAAATTTTGATGTGCTTTGCATCCATTTAGAATACTTGGACTCGGTGCTTTCAGAACACTTGTTTTCCTGACCCAAAGGAAGAATCTACCCCAAGGAGAGCCCGTCACGCAGATGGCGCTCTCGGACTCAGACGTGGCTTGCGGGCCAGTCTCAGTCTGAATGAAATGCTCACTGGCGTTTGTCAGAGCGTCGCTGCAGTGCTTAGGGGCGTATCCGTAGGAGCCCAGGTGGGGTTGCGTGGAACATGCCTCTGCTGCTGCGTTCACAGGGAGCCCTCAAGGGGTCTCCTCCACGTCTCGGTGATGCACAGTCTGCATTCTAGGCTCGGAGAACGCAGACCTCATAAGCCCCAAGGGGGTTTGCTTGGTGCTGGTAATTTAGTCTGCAAACTTATTGCTTCCAAGAGATTCCTAACATGGTCTTGGATATATGGTCTCATGTCATGTTCTGGCAGAGAAGTGAGGGATAATGCTCTCCCATCAGCCCGACCTCAGGTTCCAGGTTGTAGTCTGTGACAGATAACAGGAATGGTGGAAGAAGCAAATATTCTCAGAGCAATGAAAACATTGCATGGTAACGTACTGAAATGTAGTCACTTTTTTTTTTTTTAATATGTTTTTATTGGTTTTTTAGAGAGAGAGGAAGGGAGAGGGAGAGAGAGATAGAAATATCAATCGGCTGCCTCCTGCACGCCCCCCACTGGGGATCAAGCCCGCAACCCAGGCATATGCCCTGACGGGGAATCGAACCCGGACCTCTCAGTCCCTGGGATGACGCTCCATCCACTGAGCCACACGGCCAGATGTCACTTGTTTTTAGTCAGTCTTCTCACCGTCCGTTTGGGTTCTCCTCACACCGTTGCTCAGCTGGTCCTTTCAGAGGCACCCTAGTTAGGGGCTGCGGGTGATTTAGACGCTGATATGCTTGGTTCTGGGCTCTAGCACTGACTGTCTGCATCAGATCGAACAAGTTTCTACCTCGCTGAGTCTCAGTCTCCTCTCCTGTGAAGTGGCAGTGATTCCTGGGGTTCCGTGAGGATTCGCTAAGCTGCTGTATGTGAAAGGCTCAGCCCAGTCCCAGCTCCTTAGGAAGGGGGCGCAGTGAGTGCCAGGCCTGCCCTTCAGCTTCGGTCCTTGGACGGAGACATCCTGAGATCTGAAACGTGATGGTTCTCGAGTCCTCAACAGTGAGAGTGGCCTCACAGTCCAGAGCGACAGAATACTGATAAATGAAGCAATCTCAAGTTCAAATGGAAACGTGCTTTGCTGGAGAAGGAGCCGGAGACTCCAAGGCAGCATGAGTGTGACACTGACTGAGAGCGAGGGCTGAGACACGGGGTCCCTGGGCACGAACACCGCTCCGGAACGTAGAATGCGGTGGCAGTGATCAGCTCCGTGGCGTAGGTCGGCAGCAAGGATTCGCCTTCCTGACCGTTCATTTGTGTGTACACGGACATGTACAGAATTCCCAAGACCAGCCACACATAGGGCTGATTCCAGGCAGCAGATTCCTGTCTCCCAGAAGCTCACGGTCTAACTCGGTGCAGAGCACAGGGAGCACGGAGGTGGGGCACCTGACCCAGCGGGGCCCCAAAGGCGTCCTGGGGTCGGGGATCCATGAGCTGAAGGTGGAAGGAGAGGAGCTCATGAGGAGTCCGTGTGGTCGGTGCCTCCAGGGAGTTCTGTCTGCTGAAGGGAGTCCGTGTGGTCGGTGCCTTCCGGTGAGTTCTGTCTGCTGAAGAGTCCATGTGGTCGGTGCCTTCCGGTGAGTTCTGTCTGCTTAAGAGTCCGTGTGGTCAGTACCTTCCAGGGAGTTCTGTCTGCTGAAGGGAGTCTGTGTGGTCGGTGCCTCCAGGGAGTTCTGTCTGCTGAAGAGTCCGTGTGGTCGGTGCCTTCCAGGGAGTTCTGTCTGCTGAAGAGTCCGTGTGGTCGGTGCCTTCCAGGGAGTTCTGTCTGCTGAAGAGTCCGTGTGGTCGGTTCCTTCCAGGGAGTTCTGTCTGCTGAAGGGACTCTGTGTGGTCGGTGCCTTCCAGGGAGTTCTGTCTGCTGAAGGGAGTCCATGTGGTCGGTACCTTCCGGTGAGTTCTGTCTGCTGAAGGGAGTCCGTGTGGTCGGTGCCTTCCAGGGCGTTCTGTCTGCTGAAGGGAGTCCATGTGGTCGGTACCTTCCGGTGAGTTCTGTCTGCTGAAGAGTCCGTGTGGTTGGTACCTTCCAGGGAGTTCTGTCTGCTGAAGGGAGTCCGTGTGGTCGGTGCCTTCCAGGGAGTTCTGTCTGCTGAAGAATCCGTGTGGTCGGTACCTTCCAGGGAGTTCTGTCTGCTGAAGGTCCGTGTGGTCGGTGCCTTCCGGTGAGTTCTGTCTGCTGGAAAGAGCTCAAGCACTTTTTGTTAGTTGAAGCCAAAAGAGCATTAATTACAAGAGATGTCTGAGGAGGCAGTGTTGATTCACGGTGGAACTTGTGAAGGAGCAATGACGTGCACACAGATAATGTAGGTACACGTAAATAATAAGGCAAGGAAACCAAATCTCATCACCGAGGAGGGAGATGACGGGAAGCTGGCTGCTGGGAGCAGAGGTGGGGACAGCTGGTGAGTTGGAGAACCTCACGCGTTTGGTGCTGCTGGTGCGCAGAGGGCAGGCTGGGTGGTGACGGAGGAGGCAGGCAGGTGGGAGGGGCTGCATGGGGTCTGACTGGGACTCCTGCAAAGGCTTCTCCCACAGGAGCAATGAGGTTGGGTTTCTGGGCACAAGTTTTGGTTTTGATTTTAGAAAACAGCTCTGCTTCGTGAGTCTCCCTCTCTCTCTGTCCTCCTCCATGCTCAATAGGACAACTGGGTGGTGAAAATGAAATGGTGAGTTCTCTCCCTTGCGCTGGAGGAGGGATTGCAACTTTGCAAAACATCTTCCCATCTCTCCTCCCGGGGATGGTGTTAGCTGAGAGACTTGGGAATGAGCTGCTGAGCTCTCAGCCAGGGAGGCCAGCTCCAGGGCAGTGCTGTTGACTGGATATGGGACCCGTGGCGGGTGTGTAGGCACGAGATCAACTGTTACTTGTGTGACTCTTTCCTTTCCTAGAAGCAGGTCGCTTATTATAAGGGATTTATTGATTCCTGCACAAGGAATTGATTTTTTTAATTGTCCCCTTTCTGCATGGTCCCAGGTGGCCTGCAGTATTGATATCTGTGGTCATAAAAACTTGGAGTCCATCATCCCAGACATGGGATTCTATGCAGAAATGTCCTGCTACACATGGGAGGAAACGGTGGGTGTTTGTGGGCGAGGGCAGTGGAAGGAGAGAGACAGGGAGTCTCGGGTGTTTGCAAGACAGTGTTTCTCGTGCTGGACCCGGAACTGAGCCTGTGAGAGCAGGTGAGGACAGGACGGGGTGTGGAGAGTGGAAAAGCGGCCCACCCAGTGGGTTGTCCGAGGTCTTTGCTAGAGAAGGTGCATGGAAGGGTAAGCGGGGATGGTCAAGGAGCTGGATGGTTGGCGTTGGCGTTTCGGAGATGGCCCTGTTACCGTGGTGATTCCAGTTGTGAGGCTGTGGTGAAGTGCAGGGAACGATGAGTGAAGCTGAGACTAGAGGAAAAGCTGGCTGGTCTGAGAGTGGGTGGGTTCTCCATGTGGACGTTGGAGTCCCTGAGAATAATGACACCAGCAGTGGGGGCAGAAAGGATGCGAGACAGACGCCAGTGTCGTCAGTGAACGGGGGGAGTGACCAGGAGACTGCTGGGTGAGAACCGTAGGGAGTAGAGAAGTCGGTCGGGGTGCTGTGTCCCCAAACCTCCAGGCCTTGCGGGGTGCGAGTGTGCAGGAGGAGACGAGCCACGTGGGAGGGCTGCAGCCAGGGCCGTCTCCTCACGGCCGGTACCGAGCCCAGTGTACAGCATCCTCGTCCGCGTGGACGGTGCCCTCGGAGCTCTCTCAGACGGTGCCCTTGACTTCAGGGGTGGGGCCACCTGATTCCCAGACGAGGCCGTGCGCTTTGGGTGTGCGTGGAAATGGACACGAGTAGACGTTTCTGCGGGCAGCGAGGTGCGCGGTGGTGTCGCGGGGAGTAGCAGGGAACCTCACCTGGCGCAGGCCCAGAGTCGCCCGCGTGAGAAGCTCTAGCACACACCTGCAGCATCTCCGGGCGGTTGACCTTGTGCTCACGCTGGAAGCCACTGTGTGTTCTTTCTCCTGGCACCAGGGAACCTTTCCAACAGCTCACAACTGGACTTCTTGCTGGGATTGAATGTCAGCGGTCCTGGCGATGACCTGAGGGACCTTAGAACCAGCCCCTGGGAATGTCCGAGGTCTGTGTTTTAATTCACACAACTCAAAATTGGCCCCATCACAGTTTTTATGTAACATGGTGGCAAACCGCTAAAATCTTAACTATTTATGTAGAGTCCCTGCCTACTCCAGAAAAGGTATCACACCCCCTATAGTAATATATTTAATTTAACAAGATAAAAAAATGAGTTAAGAAATTGGGATCAAAGGAAAATAAGGTCATGAAAACTCCAACGAAGCCCAAGTGAGGTTAGCACATAGGGTTCATGGTGTGATCCCCATGTGAGTGCGAGATCCTTGCTCCCGCGCACAGGAGGGCACCGGTGGTGACAGGTGAACGGCCCTCGGGAGCAGGGCCGCCCTGGCCGAGCGCCGAGATGTTCTCCGTGGTCTCCATAGAAGGCCCCAGGTGATGTAGCAGATAACATCCTCAGAGATGTTCGTACAGAATATGTGATCATATGGGATAATGAGCTTCCCTGAGGGTTTCTCAGTCTCTTTCAACGCAGCTGGAGAGTGTAGTGAGAAAGTTTAGTAGGAGCTTCTGTGTGGAGCAAAAGTGGCCCTGTTGTTTTCTGAGGGTCTGGGACTCAGAAGGTTCCATGTAAAAGCACAGGATGGGCCCTGGCCGGTGTGGCTCGGTGGTTGAGCATCGACCCTGCACCAAGAGGTCACCGGTTCGATTCCCGGTCAGGGCACATGCCCAGGCTGTGGGCCAGATCCCCAGTGGGGGGCATGCAGGAAGCGGCCAGTCGATGTTCTCTCTCATCGATGTTTCTGTCTCTCTCTCCCTCTCCCTTCCTCTCTCTAAAACCAATAAAGAAAAAATTAAAAGGACAGGGTGGCCGCCATGGTCTCCAAGCACTCCTCCATCGATAGTCTGTCTTGTGAGGAGCTGAGCTGCCGAGGAGAGCTGGCAGGGGGTTAGATCTGTAGCTGACAGCGTGTGGGGTCCACTGAGTCCCCCGATAAGGGCAGGTTCCTGAGGTGACATAGGGCGGGCATCTGAGCAGGACTTGTAAAAAAGCTCGTTGCATGGACTGCAGGCACACATGTGAGCTCACGTCCTACGCGTCGACTTTCTGTGGCAAAGGGTGTGGTGCTTTATTGATAGATTCTGTCCTCCAAAGAGGCCGTATCCGGGCTCACACCCTTCAGGGGCTCATCGGCCTGGGAAGTCTTGCTTTGTGGAGTGGTTCCTAAAGGCTGGTGGCAAGCTTCACTTCATATTTTTATTAATTCTCTTCCTTTGAGTGGGACTGAGTCTCAGACAGGATACTGCTAACGGCGGGCGGATTCCATGTGCAGAGACCCAGCTCTTATGCGCGTGCGTTGGCTTCCCAGGGCTGCCATGGACTGTGCACTAGTGGCATAGGCACACAGAGTATATTGTCTCGGTCCTGGAGAGCCAGCGTCTGAAATCAGGGTGACGGCGGAGCCCTGCTCCCTCTGAAGGGGCTGAGGGGACCTGCCCCGGGGCCCCCTCCCAGCTCTGCCAGTTCTGGGCGGGGGCAGCACAGCCCCAGTCTGCACTTGGCCGTCTCCCTGTGCACCTGTCTACGTCCAAATGTGTCCTTTCTGTGAGGACACCAGGCATATTGGATTAGGGGCCCGTCATACCTCAGTATGACCTTATCTTAATTAAATACATCTGCAAAGACCCTATTTCCAAATAAGGTCACCTTCTGAGACCCGGGGGCTCGGACTTCAGCATGCAAGCCCCTGGAGTGGGGGCACCTCCATCTAAAACACGTGAAACCAGCAGAAAGCATCACTGCAACACGGGAGGAGGCTCCCTGGTCTCTCTGGACAGCAGACCTTCCCCGCCCCGTGTCTAACTGCAGGTCCCACTTCCGTCCCACCACCCAGAGACAGACTTGCAGTGCTTTCACGTCCCGTTGCTATGGCAGAGACATCTAGAGAGGATCACATCAAACAGATGAGTCCTAGAGACCCGTGTTCAGACTGAACAAAACCAGAGAATTCCCGGGAGAACCCACCTGTCCAGTGGGGTTTGCATGGTCTGAGGACGCTAATACGCAGAACACAGGGGTGAGCTGAGAGGAGCCAGCAATCCTCACGGAGCCGGTGGTGTGCAGGCAGTGACCTGCGTGCCTGGACGTGTGCACCACCGAGGCCTCACAGCCCTCAGGACAGGTCACAGACAGGGCCTCCAGGACGCGTCTTCCAGCCGTGTCCCTGACCTGAGCCCAGCCCGGTCCCCCCCTCTGCTCATCATAACTAATGTTTAGCGATAACAACAATTTCATAACCAGCTGCCGGTGGGGAGGTGCCTCAGGAGCCCACGGCCATCGCACAGCTGGGTGTCTGCACAGGGCTGGGGAGATTCCCAGCCATATCCAGCACGTGGACATACAGGACACACCCTGAGGGGAGCAAGCCAAGGCTGTTTACTCAAAGCTCTGCTCCAGCCCGAGAGTCAGCCCCACCACTGGCTTCTGGCTGAGACTCCCAGGTGGGCAGAGGAGTGAGGGGAAATGCTTCACGGTGAAAACCGAGAGCTGAGCTCCGGACGAGCCCACCCACAGGGTGCTCACGCCGAACGTCCGGCTGGAAATCGATTGCAAGCGTGGGGGTCGGAACGGTGCAGGTGCCTGGGTTTGAAGTTAGGTGGTTTGAATTGCGATGACTCACTCAGTGTTACTTTCAGCTTTTCACCAGGTGCCAGGTAGATACTGACCTAACTTACAAGTTGATTTTTAGTTGGGAGAAAACTGAGCTAGATAGAGATTTTTCCCCTCCTTCTCTCCAGGACATTCAGGCTGTTTCGATAGGGAGAATATTCGTTGATGAGGGAACATCTCATCTCCAGGAACAGGGAGAAAAATTGTGGTTTTAAAAATGAGGGTGTCATTGAGGGAGGGGGGAGGTGGGTTGTGGCTGGGATGTGTTAGAGAAGGGTGGTCCTTTGCGGGGAGCCCTTTCTCTGCTTTCCGGGAGCACAGGGCTCAGGTGAAGTTCAACATTGTCATTTCCAACCTGCATCCTTTGCGATGAAAAATTGATCACTGCCTTCTTTCCTGGTACTTCAAATCCCAGCGTTGGGACACCCTTCAGAAGGTGTAATGTTCCCACACAGCGCCACCTGCCATTTGTATATACACATTTAAATTTGTCTTTATTGTAGAAACTGTTACAGACCCCGCCCCCCCATGGCCCGACATATATCTGTAAAAGTAGAATTATGCTGTTTCCTACAAACTCAGTTCTGACTGCTGTATTATCTGCCTGTAAATGAATCCTTTGTTCACAAATGCTTAGTGATTAAACCTTTTCCCCACACGTAATAATTTCTTTACAAAGACTTCCTTCATAATTAACATTTCTTTAGAATGGAATGAAAGTAATTATGGTTAAATTTACAAATCTCTTCTCTACGGTGGTTTTCACCAGAGTTTACATCTCTAACATTTCAGATGCAACCAATTGAAATTCCTGTGAAATTAAGGCACTTTAATTCTCGTCTCTTTCGATGAGTCACCAGGACTGAGCTCGAGCCTCTGGGCGAAGAAGTCCAATGAACCGCAGCTGTCGGACGACAGCGACTCCCATCGCAGCCTGGGCGTCAGCTCCGAAAGCTGGTGCTTCTCCCTCTGATGGGGATGATGGAGCTGGGATCAGGGAACGTGTAGCTCACGCCGTGTTGGGGTCACGGAACCCTGTGCACAGGTGTGGCAGCTGAGCGCCCCCAGCTCCACCCTCTGAAAGTGAGGAAGGGCTTGTTGCCTCGGAAACCCAGCTGAAAGGAGGCACAAGGTGCTCTGGTCTACGTGCCTCTGCGTCATCTCTCGGGCAGGCGCGTAGGGAGCCGCTGGCCGTAATGTCCAGGGCTCAGAGCTCTGCTCTGTGACCACACACAGCAGGGGAGTGGAGAATGATGGTGTGGACGAACGAGGGGCCCCGTGCTAACCTGACAAGGTCTGGGGCCTGCGTGACAGCCTCACAAACTCAGAGACCTAAAGGAACCAAATGGGATGGTCTGAACTGTAAGTGGGTCAGGGTGGGTAGTCACTTCCCAGGCCTGTGGCTTCCCTGACAGAGGGCAGGCTTGACCTTAACTGAGCCTGTCTATTGTGTTTTGCATCTAAGGTAACAGACCTTTGGACTGTCAGGGTAATTCCCTTTTCCAGACCCCTCAGGGCACAGCCTCCATGCAGAGCACAGAGCAGAGAACCCCTCACTGTCCTCTTGGTCCCCACACACGGTCTCCATGTGCTGTACATGTTACTGCTAACTGTCCTGTACCCGCCGTGTGAAAGAAGTGTGTGTGTCTCGTTTTCCTTCGTATCCAACCCCAGAGAGTTCCCCACGGTGCTTCCTCCCGCCCCCTCAGGCTCCCCCAGGGGTCTCACGGAGCCCCCCACATCTCCCCTCTGGTTCTAATGACAAAATAAGTGGTAAAACTGCCATTATTTCTGGAGCATTTTCTGAATCCGTTGAGATTTTGCTTCCTGGCAACTGTTGTCAGTTTGGCTCAAATAAACTCGGAACAATTTTTACATGTTTGGACATTTCTTAGGTCGACAGTGGTACATGAAAACTCTGAACTCCTTAGGGGAGAGAGAGAGTCCAGAGAAAGAAATCCTGTTCGTATTGAAAACAGAGCAGCCCGGCTGGTGTGACTCAGTGGGTTGAGCGTCGTCCATGGACTGAGAGGTCCCAGTTTGATTCCTGGTCGGGGCACATACCTGGGTTGCGGGCTCGATCCCCAGTAGGGGGCGTGCGGGAGGCAGCCGATCGATGTTTCTCTCTCTCTCTCCCTTAAAAATCATTAAAAACCTATTTTAAAAAAGAAAGAAAGAAAACATAGCAAACGTTTAACCCATGGTCTAGGATGTTCAGCTGCACTGGTCAGAACCTGTGAGAGGAAGAAGCCCATGTACTGGCCCTTGGGTCCTGACGTCCTGCTGGTGTGGGCCAGGCACTGTGCCAGGTGCTCACGTTCCCTAGCTCATCTCTGTCTTGTGCATCAGCACCGGGATGGGGTGGGTGTGCTCAACCCTGTGTTTGTACGAGAAGACACCCTGGGCCACCCGTTCAAGGCCGTGCGCTGAGTGGGGGGCGTCGCTGGGCTTGGAGCCTGGGTCCGTCGGCCTCTATCTTCCATGGTGAAGGTCTCGTGATCAGCATCTACAGTGGGCTGGGGGTTAAGGTGCAGTGATGTGGAAAAGTAACTAATAATGAGCAGGATGTGTGGTACACGCTGTGAGAGGTGCGAAGGGGGTGGACGGTCTGGGCTGGAGGAGGCGGGGCCGGGAGCCCTCCAGAGGGCATTTGCACCAGTCTGCATCACTGCCCGGGCGGCGTCCTCTCCCAGGGCCCCAGTGGGCAGGGACACTGCACCAGTGGTCCTCGAATTTAAACCTGCATCAGAACGGCCTACAGGCTTATTGGAGCTCAGATCGCTGGGCCCCACCCCCAGCGATTCTTACCCAGTAAGTCCTGTAGAAGAACTTAGAATTTGCATTTCCAGCCCGTTCGCAGGTGAGGCGGACGCTGTTGGTCCGGGGAGCACACCTTGAGAACCCCTGGAGCCCAGTGGCTCAGCCTCACTGAGCTGCTGGGTCCCACAGAGCTCACTGAGATGGTCATCAGGAAGGTCCCACTCCCAGACAGACCAGGGTGTGCAGACTTGTTAGCAAGAACAGAGAATGTATCGAGGTCTTGTCGCTTCCAGAAGAGCCCTCTGACCTCATGAGCCAGGAAAGGATACAAACCAAGGACCTAAGTGAGGCATCAACGTAACAGTATTTACAGAAGGTTAAGGGGCCGTGTTTCATAAGTGCTGAACCACGATTTGGTCTGAAGGGTATTTGCTTTAACAGCTTACGTTTCCCAAGCTCAGGATCTCATCTTCGCCCAGTTTATTAGGGAAAATAGAGAGGAGCAGGGACATTTGCGTAACAATGATCTCTTGAGCTGAAGACACTCTTAGTCAGGGAACCCACAGCAGAACGGACCGCTCATTAGATCTTCAGGAATAATAAGTCCCAGCCCAGGCTGGAACCCAGGGAGCCACAGATGAGGCTGTGAAGAGGGCCTGGGGGCACAGAGCCTCTTGCAAAGGAGCTGCCTGGGTGATGTGCGTGGCATTTTGCAGAAGATCATCACTGATTTTGCAAGCATAATAAGCTTCTTTCAGGATTCTTTTAAAGAAAGAACGAATAATGAGTCTGGTGTTTTGATTAGGAAGCCTGAAAACCCCGTAAATTAAAGTCACATCCATGCTTTAAAGAGGAGCCTCGGGAAATATTGCTCAGTAAACAAACCGTCCCCAAATCCAGTGGCTTAAAAAACAGTCAGTTATTATCCGCTCCTGCCTGCGTCTGGGGGTTGGGGTGGCGACTCCAGTCTGCACTCAGCCAGGAGGGCTCTGCGGCACCCGTCTGTCCTGTTCTTGGACCAGTGGGCCAGCCAGGCACCGTGTTGTCACGCCAGAGGCCAAGGCACAGAGGGACATGGAAACCCATCAGGTGACCCGGCCTAGGCTCATTCTACTAGCCAAACCAGATCCAAGGTCAGGGGGCAGGGAAATGAGTTCCGCCTTTATGGAAGGAGCCCACGGTCAGGTGACAGGGGCCTGCCAGGTGGGGAGGGGGTCGGTGCAGTGCAGCCCTGTGGCCCAGCAGTGCCGTGTTGGGGGGGCAACACATTTTCCCCGTAGTGTATGTTACTGGAAATTTCCCCTCAGGGTTAGACGCAGTACTTTGATTTTTTTTTTTCTCAGTTATGAAACTAGATTCTCTACCTCTAGTCAACAGGTTGACAACCCGACTCCAGGGCAAACCTCGACTTAAAACTGTTCTGAACTCTTGTGAGCATCCTGACAACACGTGCGGAATTTTGTGCAAGATGGGACTGGAGCGGACACGTGGGCGGGGAGGAGGGCCTGTGGGCGGGCTCTGAGCCGTGCCGGGTGTGAGCAGGGGGAGCTGGGAGGGCATTGCCAGGTGGGCATGCATGTGGGTTGTTCCTATGTAGCATTTACCTGAGGGAGAGGTGGAAGGAACGCCCCTCAGACGCAGAGTGGCCACCCCGGACAGGAAGTTCTCTGTGGGCGGATTCCTGCTTTGTGCCGCGTGGCCCCGTTTCCCGGGCTACGACGGATCAGACTAGGCCTTTACGCTCTGGCCAAGGGCCAGTATCTCCACTGGGGTCCAGCCTGCGCTCCTGACCCTTAGGGACCCACGGATGGCTTTTGGCATGCGTGAGCACCCTAAAAATGTGTGCAAACTTTTCTAGTTCCCGTTATGTGTTTTTCTGGTAAGAGTATCCTTGCTTTTGTCACATTCATAGAAGAGGTGGAGCTTGACCCACATGGTGAGAACCAGGCTGTAAGGGAGCAGTGAGACACAGGGCGTGTACATGGCGCATTTGTGACAGTGCACACGTGAGCATACTTGTCCCCAAGCACACAGACGCACACGAGGCACGTGGGGCGGTGGCCTTGGTCAGTGGCAGTGGCAGGAGTGAGTTTGGAGGTGAAGGGAGAAGAGACCAGCGTGTGGCCTTTCACGTGGCCTTCTTTCACGTGGCCTGGCTCAGGAGCCTGGGCCCATGGGACATGCTGTATTGGGAGATGCCACGGTGACGCACCGGGTCCTTCTGCCGAAGCGGCCATGGGGTGAGTGCTGAGCGTGGCGGAGCCTGGGGAGGTGACGCGGCGAGGCTGTCAGCATGTCCTGGGCCACTGCGGTGACGGGGCTGACGCACAGGAGAAGCTGCCCCATCATCCTCCTTCCCTGAGGTCTTGTGCAGACCTGGGCTGTGGGAGGGGCTCTGAGGACTCGCGCTCCAGGATGTTCCAAGACAACAGCCACGCAAGTGATGCTGCAGTGTGCGAAGTCCACGCCTGCGGGAAGGGTCCCGGGGACAGGCTGGGCCCTGTCTGTGTCCCTGAGCCCGGCTGCTGCTCTGGTTTGGCGAACCACAGGGCGGGGTCTTGTTTCGGCCCCCTGGGTGTCGTGCTGAGCGGCAGGGACGATAGCCCTTCTCTCCGGCTCCGGGGCAGCACGTCCATCCGGTCCCTGTGGGGGAGGTCCGGGGAGTTCATCCAGCGCTGGGCAGCGTTGTGAACGGGCTCCAGGTCGAAAGAAGAGCTAGACCATCAGGGGGTGACACTCTGTGCAGGGGCGGGTGCGCAGCTGGGCTCTGTGCCGGCTCCCGTCTGTTCTGGGAGAGAGGAGACACGTTTTTGCCCACGTAAATTATGCATCAGATTAACAACAAAGTACTTGTTTCCAGGCTGGGAGGACCGCCTGGGCCGGTGCCCGCGGGCCCGAGAGGCGTGCCGTCTGGTCGGCGTCCTCGGTGAGCGTCCTCGGTGAGCAGGTGCAGTGACGCGGCTCTCAGGAGCTGGTCCAGTCCCGCGAGCCCATGCGCACAGCTCTCACAAGTGTCCACGCTTTGTTTCCAAAGTTGAGGAGCCGTTCGATCCCCTGAGCAGCAGCATCATAATGGACCTCGCGTCAGTCAACCGTGGTCAGACCACGTGGCCCCATCGAGAGAGGGAAGGACTTTATGGTGTGACCTGCCTCCAGCTCCAGGAGAAGGATCAGTGGGGTAACTCCTGGCCTTGGGGGGCTCGGCAGACTGGCATTCAGTTCTCAGTTTGTTGATTAGCTTGAGCTAAGCTGGGATAGCACACGGCACAGCACTCGGCACGCGTGTAGGTCAGCACACGTGGGTCGTCTGCAAAGCGTCACGGGCTCTGGCGCGCAGACACCCGTCACGGGCTCTGGCACGCGGGCACCCGTCACGGGCTCTGGCGCGCGGGCACCCGTCAGGGGCTCTGGTGCGCGGGCACTCCAGCAGTTTCTGTCCTGCTCTGGCGTCTCTCCCCGTTGGCTCTCCCCTGGGTAATGTGGGAATCGTGGCTCTAACCACAGCTCATTTCAGCTCTGATGCACTTTGCTTCCAGCTCCAAGGCCAAAGGTGGGACCTAGGCTGACGTTGCGTTGACCCCTTGGCAACGGCCAATGTCAACATGACGGGACAGGTAACCATGGAAGCGTTGTTGGTGCAACTTGAACCACTTGGATGGTTTCTTGAATTTAATAAAGAATTCCTTCTGTCACCCCGGCCGGTTTGGCTCAGTGGTTGGAGTGTCGGCCTGCGGACCAAAGAGTCACAGGTTCGATTCCGGGCAAGGGCATGTACCTCAGGTGCGGTTCGTCCTGGCCCTGGTTGGGGTTATGCAAGAGGCACCCCGTCGATGTCTCTCTCTCACATTGATGTTTCTCTCCCCCCCCCCCCACTCTGTCTGAAGATAAATAGAAAATATCCTTGGGTGAGGATTAAAAAGGAAGCCCTCCTGTCTCGGGAACGATGTGTAGGCAGCTTCACTGCTGCAGTGGTTAGGGCTTTGTTAAAACAACAAGCCGAGCCATAAACGAGTGGAAGGATAGAACCCCGAGAAGCCAGCGTATCTGCGAGATGACACAACCCAGACAGTCTGAGTGGAGTAAGGTGTCATGAGGTGGTTTCTAGTAGTTGTCACTGTCACCCACACTTGTAAAATTATGAAACTGAGAAGGAAAGGAACAGGTTTGCCATGTTTGAGAAATCATACATCAAGGAACCCTCAAACGGAGCCAGGGGCCGCGAAGGCGCGAGAACAGGATGCGGGGGAGGAGAGGGGGGCGGAGGAGCTCCCGGCCGGAGCAGTTCCCTGCAGGCTGTGGTCCTTTAACAGGAGCTGGGGCCGGGGCAGCCCGGGTCCCGTCCCCCTTCGTGGTGGGTGACGATGACGGGGCCAGGCGTGGGCCGAGAGCTCCCGGTGGTTCCTTCCTTGTGTCCAGCTGTCTCCCTGGTCTCTGACCTCAGCGCCTCGGCTGAGCCGTGCAGGGGGGCCGCCCCGCTTGCTCTGCGGGTCCACCTGTGCCGGGTGTGCCGGGGACACTGAGCCCCGAGGGACGGGGTCTGTCTCGCGCGTGCTGTCCTCGCACGCTCAGGTTGATGGAAGGGCTGGCGGGCCCCACGTATCTAACGAGGACACGGACGTGCGAGGGTCTCGTGGCGGCACCTGCTAGCAGCACTTCATAAACAGGACCCCGTCTCGTCCTCACAGCCCAGGAGGCGGGGGCTGCGGAGAAGAGGTGGGCTGTCTGCCCAAGGTCAGGGTCACAGTCCTAAGTGTGTCGAGGTGAGCGTTGGATCTGGATCCACCTGGCTCCCCCCTTAGGACCTGTGCCTGTGCTCGGGGAGGGCCCTGCAAGGAGGCGTGGGGAGCTCTTCTGCAGTTATTGGCGGGCTCAGGTGTGTGCAGGGACTTTCTATTATTTCAGGCCCCCGAGGGCATGCTGAGAGAGAGAGAGACATCCACGTGACAGAGCGCCGTGGCTCGGTGCCTTCCGTGTGCCCCGACTGGGAGTCAAACCCTCAGCGCCTCGGGGCCCAGGGCGATGCTCTGCCAGCTGAGCCACTCCGGCCGGGCCGCAGGGACTTCCACCCAGACGCTCTCCTCTTCCTTTCTGGAAACCTGTCACCTGAGGTCATTTAGGAGTAAATTGGGCAGAAATGATGCCAATTGCTGGCAGGGTTGAAGGACAGTCAACGGAGAAACAGCTGAAAGGCAGCCGCAGGTGTGATTCTGTGCTCTCTTCACTTCAAACAAACACACGAGCTGTGCAGAAACCTTCCAGAGACTTCGTGTGAAGTGTGCAGGGCATACAGACCAGCCGGGGGTTCCAGAAATAACCCAAGTGATAAATGGTCTCTGTCTACATAGCCTGTAAGCAATGGTGCAGAATTATTTGGACAAGTTTGCTAACAGATGTGAGCTGTTTAGCTAAATAGATATTAATTTTCCAGCTCTTTGACCAGATGATAGATTATATTCTGTTGGAGACATGTCACGACAAGTTACAGTCAAGCTGATGTTGCGTGAGGGTGTGGGGACATCACTCAAATGTTGTTCTTTGGTTAGAAAATAGCCAAAAATGCTTTTGATATTGTAGATTTTTTAAAAAACGATTTTGTGAAATGCTGTATTCATCCCAATGGGGTTTTGGCGTTTTGAGCTGTTTATCACGCCTGGGACAGGTTTGGAAGCTGTGACTCCTTTCAGAGGGGTGTTCTTCTCCAGCTGTTCTGAAAATCTTCTGACACCACGCACCTGGCTTGACGTGTTGCTAGGCTACAAAACGGAGGCGCTCGGGTGGTCTGAACTGTGTTGCTGTTGTGAGGTGTGGGGTCACAGTCTGGGGTTCCCAGGCGCTGAGCAGTTGCTGTCTCAGCTGGTTTTTTTCTCTATGAAAAGCAGTTTCTCAGCCTTGATGCTGTTGGTACATTAGACCAGATACGTTTTTTCTGTGCGTCTGTCCTGTGCACTGTGGGGCACTGACCATCTTTCTTGGCCTTTACCCACTAGGTGCCAGTGGCACTCTTCCCAGGGAGACAGTCAAATATCCCAAATGTTGCCAGATGTCCCCAGGGGCAAAATTGCACCCCCACCCCACTGAGCACCCCTGACGGCAAAGCCTCAGTGAGTCGGTGTCTGCAGACCTCTGCGTGTTGCCTGACTCTGTGAAAGTTACAGAGCACAGCACGTGTACTCTCTTTGCAGCAGCTATTAACCTAGATGTTCTCAGTTGCAGTTTCGGCACCAGCCTGGCAGGGAAGATGACTGGAGGGAAAAGCACACATACCCTCCTGTGACAGCGCAGGGGCTGAGGTACGTGCTGTTGCGGTGCCAGGGAGGGAGAGATGAGTGGAGTGACCTTCCGCTCAGTGCTGGCCCGGGAGGCCTGCTCCCGGCCCCGCGTCCCTCAGGAGAGCCGTCCCTCTGCACCGGCTCACTGTGTGTCTCGTGTCCCCTCCTCGGTGTCACCCAGTATGGACTCCCTAGTATTTCATTTTAAATGTTTTAATCAACAAGACTCTGCGACCCATTTGTCACTAAAGGGTTGGTCTGTTTTTTATCCCATGTATCTGGCTCACTTCCTGCTTGGACAGATGGAAAAATCTATTTGACTTTGCTGAAGCTAAGATTATATTGCTGTTGATCAGTGTCTTCTGCATGGCAACCCTTGTTCGAGTACAGCCGTGGCGTGTTTCAGCCGGGCAGGTGAAGACAAACACAGCAGTCACTAACAGGCCGAGGGTGAGCTCTTCACCAGATCCCGGAGCAGTCCTGGTTCACGTGGGAATGCGAATTTCATCGTTCTGAAGAGCCGCTCCAGCCCCTCACTTTGTAAGTGAAAAGTTAAGTCGGGAGAGGAGAAAGGGCTGCTGTGAGACCGTCCCTCCAGGTGGTTCCAGAGCGAGGGCCGGACCCTCTGGAGGGCGGCAGACGTGGCCTTGGGCACATCTGGCTGCTGCAGGTGTTTCTACATAAAGTTTTATTGGAACACAGCCACACCCCTCAGCTTACCATTACCCGCGGCCGCTTTCAGGCTGTGAGCAGAGTTGGGTAGTGGTGGCCGCAGCAGGGGACCCAAGAGGCAAATACTTACTGTGTGGCCCTTTACAGAAGGGTATGCACATTCCTGGAAGTCCCCCCCCCCACACACACACACTGCCTGACTCTGGGCTCCTCGCAGACTTGCTCTGTGCGTCTGCTGCAGGGAAAATGCCCAGGGTGGCCTGCTGGGGGTGCCGTGTGTGGGACGGGGTCGGGTCGTCCAGTTCTCCAGCCAAGGCAGCCCAGACCCGCGGTCCACTGACGGCATCCGTGAGCGAGGCAGCCAGTGGGCGCTGTTCAGGCAGAATGACCACGACACGGGAAACGGACACGGCGCTCTCCAGAGCTGTGTGGCAGGGAAGGTTCCTGTTTTGGACGTGGGTAAGCCTGGATTTGGGTCCTGCTCTGCACTTTGTGACTGCATGACTCTGCCACTTCCCAAATCATGTCGCCTCTCGAATCTCCTTCTCACGGGTCTTCGTAGATGTTACTGCGTTCTTGACATCCGTTTTTCCTGACCTCGGGACAATGGGAGATCATATTTCTCCACCTTCTGGCAGATGGCAGGACTCTGACTTGCTGGGCAGCAGACTGGGAGGGCGTCCTGCGTGTCACTTCTGGATGGAAGAGTTATTGCTGATGCTGACCCTGCCCCCGTCTCCCCCGGTGGGCAGCTCTGGAAGCATGAGCTGATGGGGGTCCATGCGGAGCCACACATGGTCGACAGGGTCCATGGGGAGTCCTCTGGACCCACAGTGAATCTGCATGGATGAGAGCTCAGCGTCTGTTGGGTGAAGCCACTGGAATTTGGGGGCGTGCTGGTTATCACAGTTGAACAAATACTGTTTTGAGGATTTTAATATCTTCTGAACTAGAAGTCACTGCACATGGAACGTGCTGTGGGGAGAACGGCATCACTGTGAGTTGGTTGGCGGGAGACCGGCTGTGCGTCAAGGTCTGACCGGAGAGCAGCCCCGCCTGGGGTCACAGCCGGAAACACCACCGAGTAAGCCGCGTGATCTGGGGAAGTGACTCCTCCTTTCGATCCTCAGTTTCTAGTAAAATGCAGTGAACCTGTGTATCCTTTCTGGATATTGTGAGGGATTCAGCGAGGTACGATTAGGATGAAGGATGCAGGTCCTTGGAGGGACTGGCGGGACTGTTACCTGCAAGGCAGACAGGATGGAACCTTCTGGAGCCTGGACCAGACCGGGGACACGCAACAGCCCGCTGGGCCATGGAACCTGGGTGGTTGCTGGGGAGAACCTAGGTTACTTCCAGGAAAGGTGGGACGGTGTGAACCGAGGTTACTTCCAGGAAAGGTGGGATGGTGTGAACCGAGGTTGCTTCCAGGAAAGGTGGAACGGTGTGAACCGAGGTTTCTTCCAGGAAAGGTGGGATGGTGTGCAAGAACTCCGAGAGCGCTGAGGCCGGTGCAGGGGAGTAAGGACAGATGGGGACCCTGGCGGCACGTCAGCAACCCTCGGAGTTAAAGAGGCTGGTGTCCGGCCCAGGCCTGCCCTTACTCGCTGTGTGACCGTCGGCAACCTGTTCCACCTCTCTGGGTCTCAGTGTCCTCGTCCGTGACATAGGGGTGATCATAATAACAGCCGCGTAGGGTTGTTGCAAAGAGAACATGAGAGAATATCTGTGAAGTGCGCTTGGTAGGTGCTTAATGACCAGATGCTAGTCTTACTTTACCGTTGGAGTTCATCTACACGTTTGGGGGGTGCAGGCGTCCCAACTCCGGTGATATCCTCTGGAACCTGTCCACCGGGTGCTCACAGCCGAGGGCTCTCAAACATTTCGGGAGGTAGGTGGGTGGGGTGGGCAACCAGCCTGTTGCTCGGTTACCGTGATGGGGAAGGTACTTGGCCAGTGTTTAGACCTCAGGGGAGTGATATCTTGGCAATGGACTGAACTTGCTGAGTTGGTAAGTTCTTTGCCTGATGATGCTAAGCAGAACCAAGCCCTGTGGGGCCATGAAACCAAACCTGATTCGGTCCCACCCGGATACCTCTGTGACGGGTATGGGAATGGCAACTCATACCCTCCTGCATCTCCTAGCCTGGAGGAATTCAGTGTGAACCCGAAATCTCTCAGACGCTTTAAAGTTTTAACTTCTAGGGGAGTAAAATAAGAGTAAAAACGTCTTACCTCGTTATCTTCCGGTTGCTTGAAGGAAACAGCCCTTCACAGATTGAATTAAGCGGCATTTCCCTTTTCTCGCCGGGCGATGTCAGCACTGTGGAGACCGTGGAAAAGAGCTTAGATTTCATGCACAGTGTCCACAGCCCGACCAAACGCCTCTGGCCCCTTCCTTTAATTGTTAAGTGCCTCTGGGGTTTAGCTTATTGGAAGGATCAGAGAGCAATATTCTAAGTGGGCCATGTTCCAGAGAGGAGGATGAGGGGGGAGGTTTCCCCTGTAGGCACCACGTGGGATGAGGAGAGGAATCCGCCCCCTTGGATGTGAGTGGGTGAGCGGATGAGGCGGAGAGCCTGGGGGGGGGGGCAGAGGCCTGCACCAGGCTCCCCATGGTCTCAATTCAGCAGCTTCCGGACGCGGGGCCCGTTCAAGCTCACACTTACGTCTGGCCTGGAAGGTGACCTGCCTGTCATGGAAGGCGTTGTGATTAAATCTGCTTGAAACCAAGGGTCAGTGTGTCATATCTTTAGAAAAAACACACAACTTTCCTGACAAGAGAGAGGCACCCTGTGAATTAACTTCCTGAGCCTTCATTCCTGCTTTGGCTGTGGCCCGAGCCTGAGAGCCAGGGTACGAGTCTCAAACTGGAGTGCGTGTGATTTTTAAGCTGATGTGCTGGATGGTGTGCACCGTGGAGCCTTCCTCTCCACTGCCAGTTGGTTACACGTCCGAGGAGACGCCGAAATACGTTCACGCCTGAAACAAGAGGATGGGTCTGGCCCTGTGTCAGGCTCTGGTTCTGTGTTGGACTCGGAAGCAGAGGTCCTACCATCAGCCTCAAGAGAACCTGCCATCACGTAGGAATCCAGATAACTGTTTTAAGGAGTAGTTCCCCAAAGTGAGCAGTGTGATCACATAGAAATGTGTCCTGTTTGGAGATAGGACTTCTAAGGGCAGATTTATTTTTGTCCTTGTTTTGGGGTATGTGATTCTTCTGAAATATTTTTCTAACTTAGTTTAAATTTTAGACGAAATCAGTTTGCTCAAGGGACCCCAAGAATGGCCTTGGACACGACTTTCTTTTGTTTTAGCTTCAGAAAGTTCAGGAGATATTTCAGCAGGGCTGTGACGTCTACTTAATGTGGATAAATTCCTTTACATCCTAAGACAAAACATCTGGATAAGTCTTGAAGAATCAGCCAAGTTCCTGTCTCTGTAACGCGGTAGAAGTCAGGCACAGAGAGTCACTGGAAATGCTTTCCCACTGCCCGGGTTCTAGCCTCCCTGCAGCCGAGACTGTGTGTGTGTGTGTGTGTGTGTGTGTGTGTGTGCGCGCGCGCTCAGGCACACGTGTGTTTGCATATTTCCCTTGAATCTCTTTAACTGGTCCCAAGTAGTGTAATTGTGATTGGTACAGACGTTTCCTTGGCTTCCACATTCCATAGCGAAGATAGAAAATGAATTCAGAAGTAGAAAACGCCAAAGCAATGTGCAGTTCTGTGCTTGATGACCTGGCTTTTGGGATTGGAATGTGACCCTGAGGGAAGGGAAGTGGGTTTGTATTTGAGCCGCCTGGAGACCCTGACTCTGAGCCGCGCACAGAAAGGCTGCCAGGCAGAGGCCCGGGTGCCGTGGCTCCTCCGGTTCCAGCTTGGGACGCTGGCGGAGACCCTGGCGGAGATCCCGGCGGAGATCCTGGCGGAGACCCCGGCAGAGACCCCGGTGGGGACCCCGGAGGAGACCCTGGAGGAGACCCCGGCGGAGACCCCGGAGGAGACCCCGGAGGAGACCCCGGAGGAGACCCCGGAGGAGACCCCGGCAGAGGCCCGCCGCCGGGGAAGGAAATCGTTGCGCCCAGTGCAGGAATGTGAACATCAGTTCAACGTCTGTGATCAGTGCTTTACTTACGAAGCTGTTGGATGCAAAACTGTTCATCTGAAAAGAGAACGAGCCAGAGAGATTTGTATTTCTGCATGCAGAAACGGCAGATTCGGAAGGACTGCCTTCTAACAATGAACGCTCTGATCGCCGTGTGCTAGCCCGTGCTCAGCTCTTCCCGTGGAGCCACGACGAAGCCCCTTCCACGACCCCAAACCCGCCACAGGCGAGGGCTTCTTTCCCTGTGCCGGGCCTTTGGCGGCTTTGAAAAGCTGCCCACCAGCCGGCCTCCCCGTGGAAAAGGCCACTTGTTTGTCACCAGTGGTTTGGAGCCGGCGTCATCGTGTGGTTTCATTTCGTGGCTGCACCTTGCTTTGCCATCTCCGGAGCCCCCGCAGAAACCGCCGTGTGCGATCGGCTCGTTTTAAACCTTCAAAGTAATTGAAATTACGTTGATGTTGCTAGTTGATAAGGATTATCCCCTTTAATGTGATTTCAAACACTCCAGAGCATCGTAAACCTAGGAGCGGAATCAGTAAATTGTAGAGGAGAATTTTACTTATTTGTCTGTGTGATAATTTGAGTTTTTCCCAAGAATGTGCACATTTTTAAAAATTTTTACCTTTGAGCCTGGCTGGTGTGGCTCAGTAGACTGAGTGTCGCCCATGGACTGAGAGGTCCAGGTTTGATTCCTGGTCAGGGCACATGCCAGGGTTGTGGGCTCCATCCCCAGTAGGGGGCATGCAGGAGGCAGCTGGTCCATGTTTCTCTCTCACATCGATGTTTCTCTCTCTCTCTCCCTTCCTGTCTCTAAAAGATCAATAAAAACATATAAAAAATTTTCCTTTGAGACTCCTTTATGTGACACTTGTTATAGCATGCACTATTCTACCCAAATTAGTCATTAACCTGTTGAGGGCACAGACAGGGCCTTTAATTTTTTCAGTGAGTAAGGTCTCATGTTCTGTGGTGGGGACTATTTTCAGTGTTACTCCCTCTCGTTGCTATGGCTCTGGGTTTGGGATAGATACTCAGACCGTCGTCGTTCCCACGATACGCATGCCCGTGTGTTTGCCGATCAGTTTGCCTCAGGGTTGGTTGTCCTAGGTTCCAGGGGTTTCCTTGGATAGCCCCCCTCAGAGTCTTTCAGGGCTGGAGGGCTCTCAGCTTCTTCTCAGTTGCTTTCTATCTCCCCCACCCCGTGTTCCCTTCTGTCTATCCTCTTCCTCCACGGCCCTTGTCCTTCGTGTTTGTCCATCTTCTACGTGGGAACTGTTTCCTCCTCATGTGAAACGTTCCCCTTAAAATAGGATCGTTTTCTTCGTTTCTGTGCCGTGTCTGCTGATGGAGCTGCACCCCTCTTTGATACTTTGGGGTCACCCGGGACTGGAAGAGCACCCCTTAGCTCTTCCAGGACTCTGGACTGGACTCCTAGATTTAACAAAACAAAATACAGAACACCAGTAAAAAAAAAAAAAGATCTGCAGATAAATGACAATTTTTTAGTATAAGGATGTCCCATGCAATATTTGGAATATACTTATATTTTAAAAGTATTCATTGTTTATCTGAAATTTTAACTGGGTCCCCTGTATTTATCAGGCAACCTAGTTTAGTGGTTAAATCATTACTATAAATAACCATTAATATAGCCATCACTTACTAAGCACAATGGCTCAGCCCTAAAATTGACAAGAATTGTCATGTCTGACGCTAGCACCTATTATTTTTTACAATGCAGAGTGATTCTTAAACTCCTGGTAGACTTTTTCACTCTCTGCCCTCCTCAATCCCTTGATAACTTTCAAATTCTGACTCAAGTCCTGTAGCATCCGGAACAGAGCTCTGCACCCTCTCTGCCTCACAGCCCAGCACCTGTCAGACGGGCTGCCTGGTCTCTCCCTCCGAGGACCAAGCCCCGGCGCTCTCAGAGGATGGGTCCGAGCAGAAAGCCGCATGCTGTATCTTTCTGAACGGGAGTCTGGGAGACGTCTTGGAACTGCGAAGAAGGACAGTGGTTGGAGGTGGAAGTACTGATTTCTGTACCAAGATGAGTCAGCTCCAGTGACTTGCAGAAAATCACAGTCTTCAGCCCCAAGAGAAAAAACTACCTTATTTCATTTCCACCAGGCAGCCCAAATATTGCATGGGACATCCTTATACTGCAGATCTTTTTTTTTTTACTGGTGTTCTGTATTTTGTTTTGTTAAATCTAGCAATCCTACAGTAAATGCCCAACCTGGAGCGGGGCATGTGGAGAACAGAGTCCTGGGATGCTGGCATGTGAGCGGCGAGGCCCGCCCTCAGTATCGGGCTCTGCCACGCGGGCCAGGTTCTCGCCTGCGACAGCAGGTGAGGGCGCAGACTCTGTGCCGGTGCTGACCTCAGGCCTGGCTGTCGACAGCCACGCTCCTCCACTCTCTGCTCCGTCCGTCCTCCTCCAGCCCGCTCCCTTCCTTTGCAGTCGGGTGGAGGAGGAACCCTCAGTCCTGCTGTGGGCTGGCACAGTGAGGGGCGAGGACCACCAGGCGGCCTGCTCTGGGGCAGACGGACGGGCCTCACGCCGAGGGGTCAGGGATGCGAGGGGGGGTAGGAGGCAGAGCATTCGCCCCGGGACAGCTGTCTGGATACAGAGGGACATTTTGGTCCGTCTCTCGGGGTTTCTGAAACGCAGGACAGTCTTAGACCGCGAACGTGTGGACTGCAGAGTTTTTAGGTGCGTGTTGATTTCACATTTTCTATCAGGCTTTTTTTAAGGATGAATAAAGAGTAACGAATTCCTTTTCGGGATGGTAATGCAGTGAAATATCACCTACCTGTGAATTCTGGAAGAAAACTCTGACCGATCAGTGGGGATTCATATGTTACGAAACTTCCAAGAGCCTTTAAAAGGCAAGAAAGACGCAAGAATTATAGGCCTGGAATACTACCATCGGTGAATTTGGAGTTTAATGAAGTAAAACTTTGATGGTGCTAATTAATTAATTTTGGGTATATCCAGTGAATTTAACTGTTGCCAAGTTATGATTTTCATCTGTAAGAACTAGGGCAAAGGTTGACCATCTTGTTTAAAAAGTAAACTCAAGTGGAAAGCAAATCCTGCCTCTTGGTCATTAGTGAAGCAGAGGGAGCATGTGTATATAATGATAACCTTGTCTGCTTGAGAACCGGTGGAGTGGTAGCTGATGTTTTGACTGCCAATGAATGTATCACTTAAGGAATGAACGAGGGTTACTCATGGGATGTGTGAGCTACTCTAGGTGGTAAGACGTGAGCCTCGGCTCCCTGTAGGTGGAGGCCAGCAGAGTGTGCTGTGGACAGATGCTTGTTCCCTTAGAGTGACTCAGACACAGACACTCTACGGTCCAGGTGTCGTTTTGCTTTGACACCTGTAAAAGTTTCTGATTTATGTCCCACGATGATGTCGACCCAGCATGCATCCTTTCCTTGGCTCGGTAATGTTCGCTTTTTAAAATTAATCTTCAAATATGTAAAACAAAGCCGACCTAAGTTAAAGGGAAGAGAAACCACTAAGCAAAAGACGAGGAAAGTCTTAAGGTCTGCATGTTTTCTGGCTCATCATTTGACATTTGCGTCTCAGGAATTTCAAGGTTCACGTCTGACAGTGTCAACTGGGACATCTCTCTGACTCGACTCTTTCTTCTTTTGTCACAGATCACGTTTTCTTCTTCATGTGCATTGTCATTTTTAAAGCATGTTAGATATTTTGCATAAAACAACAGAGGAGACGGAAGTAAACAAAATCTACCTCCAGAAAAGTGTTTCGGCGGCTGGATGAGATGGGTGAGTCCGTCTCACCTGTACTTGAGACAGGTCTGGGCTTTCTTTCCATTTCGATTCACCACTTGCTTCTCAGAATTTGAGAGCAGGATTCGGGCATTCTCGTCTGTGGGTCTGGGGGTCCGACCACTGCTGAGATCTGCTGATCTCTGTTTGTGACAGCTGCCCTGCCCACTTTCCTGGTAACAGGAATGCTCTCTGTTTTATACTTCACTCCTCGCTTTGGGGTTTGTGGGTAAGTTTACTTTGTTCTCCAATTTTACCCTAGGGACGTTTCTCTCAGTTCTTCCAGCTGAAAACTTGAGTTGCTGTTCCTCAGCTACCCTGCTCTTCTCCCCACCTTCCAGGGGTTGGGTTTCTTGCAGGAGCCTGTGTGCACTGGGGGAACTGTCTCTCGCTCTGCTCTGCCCCCAGCTTTCCGTGTGCTGCCCAGAGCATTCAGCGAGCACCCACGGGAAGAATGGGTCGGTGAGGCAGACCTGCCGTGGGGCCGGGCTTCTGGGGTCCTGCTCTGTCGTCCTGCTCACACACGCCCCTCAGAAGTTCCTTTTGCCCATAGGGGATTCGTCCTCCTCTCGCTGCTCGGCCAGGGAGGAGAGCAGATGGGCTTCTCTTCTCCTTTGGGAGGCTGGTCACTGCCTGGGTCACAGTTGTTCGCTGTGCCCTGAGGGCTCCTCCATCCGCTTTGGGTGCCAGACAGGGGAATGGTCTCCTGCAACTTTCCACGTAGACTGGAAGCAGAACCCTCCGCATTATCCTCAGACATATCAGATACATCCCACCCTGACTTCTTAGAAGGTTCTGCTGCCCTGTTTAGTGCTTCTCCCTCTCTGCCTAGTCAAATACCAGTGGATTTTCAAGGACCGGGTCGTCCCGTCTGTCCCTGGGAAGCCTCACGGATCACTCAGGCAGTGTCTCCGCCTCTGGACTCGGTGCTTGATGTCTCCACAGCTCCCTTGGTGTCCTGTTCCCACCCAGAAAGTCCCCATTTGGGAAAGCTGGGCATATCCACAGCACGAGAATGGGTTGACTTGCGTTTTCTTTGTTTTAGCGCAAAAATGCAAAGGCACTGACCACTAGCTGGAAGAAGCCGTGAAGGGCAGCGGAGATCCAAGAGGACTGAAAAGTTAAAAGCTCTTCCTTTGGAAAAGGAAAGCAAAAGGAAGAATCTGGAGCACAAAAGCTTCCTGTGCTCGTCAGTGCTGCCTGGAACCACAGTGAACAGCAGGGAAAGGTGGTTGTCCATCGGCCGTCGCCTGGAGACCACAGAGCAGAACGTGGCCCTGTGGACAGTCAGCCAGCCTGTCTGTTTTCATTTCCGTTGACACACTGGCCAGTCTCAGGGGCAAGGAGAAGAGATGGGTGTCATCTATTTGGAGTTAGTAATAATATTTCTCTTTAATTCTCTGTGAATCTAATCAGGAGGTTGTGGCACAGATGGAGAATGGAAAGTCCCGCACTCTGGAGAAAAGGCTGGCAGTTTCATAGCCGTGGTAACCAGTAAACACCAGAGCCAGGTTTTAGTCAGTCAGCGACCGCCGGCCTCAGTGAGCATGTCCCTGAAAGCCAGCCAGTCACAGACAACCTGATGCTACGGAAGTCAGTGAATTGGCAGCAGACTCACTCCAGTGACCTCAGCCTCCTGGGGGAGAAGGCACAGGTGCAGCACCCGTCCACTCTTGAGCCCCGTGCCCGCCTCTGCTAAGCTGTGCCCGAATCCCCTCACGCCCATCCAGGACCAAGGAGCTACAGTGTCTCCGAGGCTCATTCTGCCATAACATAGTTGCAACGACTAAAATAAATCATAGCAAACGATAGAAAAGAATCCTCTATTCAACCATAATATGCCTCCATGTAATTCTTCCCCTGTATTTCAAACACATAAAAGGAGCGAGATACTAAAGTTCATCTCAAACGCCCATCGTTCAGACTGCACAGTGATTCTTTATGGCCATTATAGTCTCGCCCAATTACATTACTTTGAAGCCAACCCTGCCGTCATATCATTGTACATGTAAGTTCGCATCTCTCCTGGAGACTCTATTTTTAAGAAGCATAAGTGACACCATTATCATTCCTCAGATACTGACGATGGTTCCTAAAGAATGTCAGATGTCTATGTGGTGTTCAAATGACCCTGGCTCATATTCTCCTCTTTCCCTCTCAGTAGTTTATTTGTAAACACATTTGGTTGACATATCTCTTAGGTCTCACATGATCTGTAGGTGCCCTGCCCCCACTGGTTGCTGTTCAGGAAGGCTTTGGTTCCTGCGTCCTGGAACACAGCGTGCACTCCCCTGGCCTGAGGCGAGGACTTTTGTGTCCTCATGGGAACCCTGTTAGCATATCAGGTCCAGTAGACACGGGGGACAGACGTATAAACAGCCATGTAAACGCCACCACAATTCAGAAAGTGCAGAACTCTAGTAGTAGAGATAACAACCAATTCAGGGACATGTTTCCCTGATTATAATGATCATTATCAACATCTCCGATTTGTAGACGAGAGACCTGAAGCTGAAAGTGCCTACTTTCTTAGGGTCATGTAGCTTACAAGTGTCAGAGCTGGGACTTGAACCCAAGCCCCCGACTCCAGTACTCCCTTTGCAGTAAAATTGGGATTCTGCTTTTCTCGAACTTCTCTCTCAGGGACAATTCCCAGCTCCAGACCCCGGGCGTGCCTGGATTTCTGCTTCCAGATCGATGTCAGAGTCCTTTGTCACCTGGCTCCCCCTTACTGGGAAGTCACACCCAGATGCTGCTGGCACCTGCCAGTGAGCTGGCCTGGTTCTGTCCTCCACAGAGCCAGCTGGCAGCGGCTGGGGATCCGGTTCTGCTCCCGTTCAGCCTTCCCTTCTCATCCCAGATCTCAGATGCAGGCCACGGATCGGCGTCTTCAGCACCAGGCCCGGGACAGCTCCAGGAAGGTCCCCGCAGGGAACCCTGTAGCATTGGTTTGGTAATGAACAGGAACTTGGCAAAGGACAGATCTTCGAAGGCTTCCTGAATCGCACCTGGAAGTACCTCTCAGCGTCTTGTGGGAAACAGCTCTTTCAGGGTCCAGTCTGCAGTGTGACGGCCGGTTTTATACTTCTGGGAGTGCTTCTGGGGTCAGGTCTGATTGGATCAGAGATGTAAGCGGTGCCACGCACCCCACCCCCTTAGACTGGCTTCCCCACGTAACGGGTGAGGAGCACCCACAGCCTGACCGTGTCCTGTGCACTCAGTGATCCCACAGACACCTTCCCCGCCAGCCCAGCAGCACTGACGGCCCTGACGTGGGTCTGACACCTCGTGATGAGGTGGGTGGGGCGGCATCAGTGTGGGCTCCTCGCAGCAAGGAGGGGTCTCGGACCAGAAGGAGGAGGCAGTGGTGCTGCAGAGACAGAACAGCGGGGTTCCTGTACCTGGCATCCTCAGGGGCCTCACGACCCACAGCTGCTCTGTGGGCAGTTGTGGGGGAACCGTCACCGCCTGGGTAATGCCTGCAGCCAGCTTTCCAGAGACTCGGCGAAGCCCCAGATGGATGTCCAGCTACTTCCTCACTGTCCGTCTCTCTCAGCAAATAGGACCCAGGGACATGTATGCATCTGGGTCCAGGAATAGTTTGGGGTGCCCTAGAACCCCCGAGGATTAATGTGCAGATAAAAGCCTAGCACTGAGTCCGTGTCATGTCTGCGACCTTCCCCACGAGGCCTACAGAGCAGCCTGCTCTAGTCACAGCTTTGCAGGACGAGGTGAGCGGAGGTGGTTAAAGAAATAAGCTGAATGTGTTAAAGGGGCACTTCCCTTATTTGGCTAAGAAATAAGATCCTGTCATTCCCTTGATCCGTCTGCGAGGAATTCCTGTGTGTTTCATTGTGCGAGACGCTGGTTTCGCTTGGCTTTGAGGATCGAATGCTTCCCCACGTTCATTTTGCCGCAGAGCGAGTGCGTGGCTGTGATGGGCAGCTCTACCAGCAGCTTCCTTCCTCCCTTGTTTGCTGCTGACTCTGCTTATCTAAAGGAGTTTCTGCAGGGGCCAGTCCTCTGTGAGGTAATCCAGCATCACAAGTGACACCGGCACCACGAGGCCTGCCGGCTCGTACCCGCTCAAGACCCACACGGAAAACGGGTGCTGGCCGGAGGTGTTTCTCCGCACAGATCAGCCCCATTCCCAGGGGTACAAACGAGTCATCAGGATTTCCATCTGGTGCCAGTGGGTTTGGCACGTGGCTGTTTGGTTCCTGCAGAAGAAATAGATGCAGCACAATTTTGTGATGGGAAGAAGTTGCTGTGACCTCTCATGTCCCCCTGCTTTCCTGTTCTCTTGTAGGGGATGTCGGATCTGATGGCAGAGTCCTGCCTCAGTCTCCCCAGTTAGGGGTCGGAAAGTTTCTGAGTTCTACGAGTGGGGGAAACGGAGACTCTCAGGGGCCAGCGGCGTCTTTGGGCGTGTTCCCGTGAAGAAGGTTCCGCGTAGGTCTTAGATGTCGGCTTCTTGACCAGGGGATCAAATGTTAGGCATTTTCACAGTCCAGCCGGGTTGCCATGGTCTGAGTCTCAGTTCCCAGGAGCAGCAGCGGCGAACACCCCCACCACGGGCCGGGTTCCCTCTGTGCCCTGCACTCAGGAGGACACTGGAGCTGAGCCGGGTTCCCTCTGTGCCCCGCACTCAGGAGGACACTGGAGCTGAGCCGGGTTCCCTCGGTGCCCTGCACTCAGGAGGACACTGGAGCTGAGCCGGGTTCCCTCTGTGCCCTGCTCTCAGGAGGACACTGGAGCTGAGCTGGGTTCCCTCTGTGCCCCGCATTCAGGAGGACACTGGAGCTGAGCCGGGTTCCCTCTGTGCCCTGCACTCAGGAGGACACTGGAGCTGAGCCGGGTTCCCTCTGTGCCCCGCACTCAGGAGGACACTGGAGCTGAGCTGGGTTCCCTCGGTGCCCCGCACTCAGGAGGACACTGGAGCTGAGCCGGGTTCCCTCTGTGCCCTGTACTCAGGAGGACACTGGAGCTGAGCTGGGTTCCCTCGGTGCCCTGCACTCAGGAGGACAGGCGCTGAGCCGGGTTCCCTCTGTGCCCTGCACACAGGAGGACACTGGAGCTGAGCTGGGTTCCCTCGGTGCCCCGCACTCAGGAGGACACTGGAGCTGAGCCGGGTGGAGCAGCTGGCCCAAGATCGAGGTCAAGGTCAAACGGTGTTTGCCGGGGGCCCGTCCGCCTTCTCTGCCCCTGAGCGTCCCCAGGTCCCAGGGGTCAGGCTGCATCGTGAACTAATCGCAGTGCTGTTGTGACAGTTGTTCAGGTGTGAACTCACACCTGCCTTCATGACGTTAAAGAACAGGTGCTTTTTAGCACAGTCACTCTCTCTGCATCAGGCTGGGGGACTGTTTTTTGTGGCCAAGGAGCAGTGGGACTTGGGATATCTTTGGATTTCCGTCAGCAGTCATTTCTCCTCCTATTCTGATCGCGTAAACAGGGACTCAGACATGCCAAGGGAATCCTGAGCTTCAGAAAGGAGGGGGTTAGAATGGAAGGCATTTGGGTGAAAGCCCGTCCCAGTCAGGTTGTCATCGGAGGGGGCAAGACAGTCCAGAGGGGCCGGCCAGGGAGAGGCAGCCCCACCTTCCAGCCCCTCCCCAGCTCCGGCCCCGGGCTCCTCTGAGTAGCTGGGTCAGCCTGTTCCCGACCTGCGTGTCCACCTCCGTGAGCGCCGTCCCTGGTCACTGACCGACCGAGGCCTGCAGACGTGTCTTCTCTCGAAGAGGCAGCAGCTCCTGTCCTCTCCCAGCCCCTTCCCAAGACCTTCCAACTGCCCTCTGCTCGGGCCTGAGATGGCTTCACCACCTCGCTGTGTTTCTGGACATGCTTCTCTCACCTGTTTTCAAGTTTAAGGCGTCTCTACGCAGTCTTTCACGAAATCCCAAGTGAAGGGGCTGGTGGGATTCTCTGCTTAGAATCTTCTCCTGGCTGCCCACATGTCTTAGAATGAAGTCTGAACTTCCCATAACCGTCAGCCTCTCCTGACCTGGCTCAGACACATCTTACTCTCCTCACGCTCGGGCCCCGGGCTTCTTACAGTCCTCCCATCTCGTTCCTGCCTGAGAGCTTTGGACTTGGTCTTTCTTCTCCTGGCCTCTGCCTTCCAGATGTTCACTTCTTCTCGTGTTTCCCTTCTGAGCCCCAAGACAAGCACAGGGAGGACCCCTCGGTCACCAGTGTCCTGTTATCATGCCCCTGTTTTATTTCTTTGTGATACTTATCAACAGCTAAGCTTATCCTCTGTCTCTGTTTGTCTCACACCCTGGGGACACTGTCGCCATGGCCAAGCACAGTGCTTAGCAGCAGTAAACCTTCGGTGAATATTTCTTGAATTCCCTGCCAGTTTGGCTCAGTGGTTAGAGCATTGGCTTGGGGACCAGAGGGTCTCAGATTCAATTCCCGGTCAAAGGCATGTACCAGGGTTGCAGGTTTGATACCTGGCCCTGATCGGGGTCGTGTAGGAGGCAACCAATCGATGTGTCTCTCTCACATCCATGTTTCTCTCTCTCTTTGTCCCTCCCTTCCTCCCTCCCTCCCCCATTCCACTCTATCCAAAAATCAATGGAAAAATATCCTTAGGGAGACGATCCGTGATTATTTGGGTGGGCCCAATCCAGGGGGGTCTTTGAAAGGAGAAGAGGGGGGTGGAGAGGGAGTTACAGAGATGGCAGCGTGAGAACTGGGTCCGCTGCTGGCTGTGCAGGGGGAGGAATGGGGCCGTGAGCCGGGGAGTGGGGGTGCCCTCGTCAGCTGGAAAGGGCGAGGACTTGGGTCTGCCCCTCGAGCCTGAGACACCGATGCCCCGGCCGCCCGCTGAGCTTGGCCTGCGAGGCCAGTGACGGACGTCCGCTACGCAGGACTGTGAGCAATAAACCATGTCCTAAGTCCCCATGCGCGTGGTGGGGTGCTGCAGCGGCAGAGAAGGAGCCCGTCTCCCACATGCCCGGGGCGGAGGGCGCACCCCAGCGTCTGCTGAATGGAACGTTTCTTTCCTCTCCCCGTCAGTGCCGGGAAGTGATCCTCTGTAAACGCTGCTGTGAGGCGTTTATCATCAGCTGCTTGCTGTCGCACTAGCCTCCGAACCTTTAGTAATTACTGAACCTCGAACACCGCAGCGAGTGCCTGCTTTGGGTATTTGTTTCCTTTTTCCTCTCCCCAGTTTCTATTTCATGAATTATTTTTACTTCCCAGGGCATCATTTGAAATGTTATTGTTCAATACTTCATCTCCTCCCAGACTCAGCGATTTCCGAGAATATTGCTTTTCCCTTCCCTTAAGTTTCCACTCTGAGTTTTAATTGTGCAAAATTAGTTTGTGGATTTTAGAAGTTACCCTTTATAAACTAAGTTCATTTGTCTCTGCTCTTCCTCATCACCAGATGGGAGCAGTGTTCTACCCTTCTGGAAGTTTCCCTGACCTGTTTTTCCTGATGCCAACAGGAAACCACTGGCTTCATCCCATCCTCCTCTGTGAGACAGAACTCAGGGAGGGGCACCCCCAGACAGTCAGGGCCACCAGCCTGCTGTTCTGGGCTCGGGGTGCTGACAGACCCGGGGACACTCTTGTGGGCCGGAACCAGGACCCCTGCTCACTGGGAAACGTGGCAGGGGTTTCGTGTGCCGGGTCCTGGGTCCAGGACTCCCAGCCCCACGTTGGTGCCGCGTCTGGGCAGCTGTCACCTCTCCAAGCCTCGGTCTCACCATCTGTGAAATGGGATGCCCTGTGTCCAGTTCCCATCCCACCGGTGGGGATGAACCGGTTCCGCCCGTCCCGTAGTCCGTGCTGCATGAACACCAGCTCTTATTTCGACAGGTTGAGATCTGTCGAAATCCCCACGGAGAGTGTGGGGCACGATCTGTGAAATGCACAAGCGGGTGCTGGTCCTCCTCCTTTCTGCTGCATCACCTCAAACCCCGGCAGAGTTTGCATCAGTTTCTTTTTTAACAAATTTTGGTAAAATACCTGTAACAGAATTTATCATCTTGACAATTAAGTGCTCCACAGCTCAGTCCTGTGAAGTATTTCCACACGGTTGTGCAGCCAATCTCCAAACTTTCTCATCTTGCAACAGAAGCTCTGGGCCTGTTAAATGACCCCCGTTCTCCGTCCTCTCAGCAGCGGGCAACCACCGCTCTGCGTTGTGCCTCTACGAGTCCGTCTCTGGGCACCTTGTGCAGGCGGGATTGTAGAGCACATCTTTCTGTGACTGGTTTATGTCACGTAGCGTGCTGTCCTCCAGGTTCACCCGCGGTGGAGTGTGTGTCAGAACCGCCTTCCTTTTCAAGGCTGCATAATGTTCCATTGACTGTATAGACCGCATTTTGTGTATCCCCGTATCTGCTGAGAGACACCTGAGCTCCTCCACTGCTGGGCTGTGGTGAAAGATGCTGCCAGCACTGCTTTGAGACCCGGCTTTCGCTTGTTTTGGAAATGTGTCCAGAGGTGGGATTGCTGGGTCACGTAAAGTTCTATCTTTCACTTTTTGGGAAATTGCTGTGCTGTTTCCAGGTGGCTGCGCCATTTCCTTCCCACTAGCAGCATACAAGGGTTTCCCTTTCTCCACGCTCTCTCCGACACGGGTCATTTTCTGGCTGGTGACAGAGCCATCCTGACGGGTGTGGTGCTTTGGTTGCTTTACGAAAGCATGCCTTTGCTGCCGGTCCCAGAGCCCCCGACCTCACCGAGGTGCCGCCTGTGTTGGAGGACAGTGATGACCACTCAGAGCCTCTGGACTGGCCACTGCGGTGGACAGTGAACTTCGGCGTGTGGGGTGTTTCAGAGGGTGACAGGTCACAGGAAACAATGTGAGTTGCTTGGAATTCGCCTCATTGCATATTTGAGCTCAAGTTTCACAAAATCTGCTACAGGGAAGCATTGTCAGGCAGAAACAAAACTCATCAAGCCCAGAGGCCACCTTCTGTGCAGATGTTCCTCTTCAAGGTGTAATGACGTAAGTAATTCACTGGATCAGCGTTTGCTAGACATAAAACAAGAACTGCAGACGGAACTGTCAGCCTGACCCTGAAAACTGGGGTATGTTAGCTATTAAATGTATCTCTTTTTTCCCTGCTTACAAAAAAGTATTAGTCAGCTTGGGCTGTCATAACAAAATACCATAGACAGGGCGGCCTAAACAACAGCCGCGCATTTTCTTACAGTCTGGAGGCTGGGAGTGCGCGGTCAGGGTGCCAGCTGGCTTGGCTCCCAGTGAGAGCTGTCATCACGGCTGTGGACAGCTGCCAGGAGCCATGTTCTCAGATGGGGGAGCTTTTCCGGTGTCTTTGCTGGATTGAGGCTCCACCCTTACCCCCTCAGTTAACCTTTATCCCCTCTCCAGACACAGCCACACTGGGGGTTAGGACGTCAACATACGGGTTGATTTGGGGAGGTGGGGAAGACACCGTGTGGTCCATAGCAGGAAGTAATAAAGACTCTTCACGAAGAACCCGAACACTGCAGAAATAAATCACGTAGAAAGTGAAAGCCCCCAGCAAGCCCATCCTCCACGTAAACCACTGCTGACGGCGTCTGTTCCCCCATGTTGCTTCTGTGTGCGTACGACAGTTTCTTGGAAACGTGCCCTTACATGTTGAACATCAGTGTGGTTTCTACCAACCGTGTTTTACCGTGAGCTCCCAGGGAGAGGCCTCAGTTTGCTTTTCCTGCAAGAAGGAAAGACCAGGGCCACCGCCAGGGCCACCAGAGACTCAGCGAAGGAGAGAGAGTGAGCCCAGATCTGGAGGAGGGCGTCTGAGGTGGGGCAGCTGAGGCGTGCCGGCCTGGATTCTGCTCCCTGGAAGTTCTAGGCTGGCTGCTCTGTTTGCTTTTGGGGCTCGTCACTGATCTGATGACCATCTTCTACCAGAGCTGGGCTCCCACTCGCTCAGTGATAATGCCTGATGTACGAGGCCTGACAGAGGGGCTGGCTCTGCCCAGGGAGCACCTGCAAGCCCAGGTGCATGGACAGCAGGGCGTGCCCACAGGGACGCTGCCCCTCTCAGACGCGCCTGTCGTGGCCTGGTCCGGCGCCTCTCCTGTGCTGATTTAACGTTGTTTTGTGGTCTGCCTGTCTGTGCCAATGGCCCGCCCACCTGCACAGGCAGTTCCTGTTGTGCACAGCAGTTCCGGTCTCATGTTGCCATGGACACCGACTGTGCCATCGCTCCTGGAGGAAATGCTGGGTTAGGTTCCTGTGAGCTCTGGTTACAAGAATTTTCTCAACCAATGAACCCGCCAACTTGTTCTATGTATGTTTCTGTTTAAAGACACTTTAGTTATTGTACATCGTGGGGCAAAAGTAGGTTTACAGTTGTTCGTACAGAAAACAATACAATAATCAGTAAACAGTAATACAAGAACAAACTCTGCTTTGCACACTCACAACAGGAAACGGAGCTTGCGCCCGCCCTGTGTACTGTGGGTTAAGTAACCGTACTCCTGCCTGAGGGAGGTTGTCCAACACGTGTTTTCTCCTACGTCACATCACAACCTGCTTGCCGTCAGGAGCACCAGGCCATGCTCCAACACTGTGCAACAGTGAACTCTCCGACAGCAGCACAGAAATGTAAACGGGGCATTAAGGAAGCCACAAACAGCACCTGCTCACAGTGTGGGAGCCGCCGCAGGACGCAGAGGGTAGTGGTGCAGCCCTGCCTGGGACCTGCATGTTTTTTGTGGCTCTTTGCATGACTGAGTGATCGCGGAAGCCTGTGAATGTTGGTTTCTGAGGTTGTAAACGAGTGTTAGCAGGCAGGTGAACTTGCAGGCGTGGCGTCCGCGGGTGACGAGTGTGCGTTGCATCCAGCGTGGGGAAGGGGAGCTTTGGGAGAGCAGTCACTGAGCGCAGCGAGCCGGCACCCAGAGCCTGGTGATGCCTGGGGTCTGCACTGGCCCTGTCCTCAGGCGGTGGTGTGATGTCGGGCAAACCCATGTCTGCGTGAGCCTTTGTCTCCTCGCTCGTAGCAAGGGGCTTCTTTACGTCACCCCAGATTCCTGCTGCCTCCACCGCTCAGTGGCTCTGAGCTCTGCCCGAGGGGCAGCCGAGTGGGCGCAGGGGGATCAGCGCATTCACCTGCTGCTTCGTGGTAGGCAGCGACCTTCCCGCCCGTGCCGCCCCGTGGTGCTTTCTCATGGCTGGAAATGTCCCCGATGGCAACTGCGTCGAGAGCTAGCTCACAGACGAGGCTTCGTCCTGTGCAGAGAATGGGCCGTCCCACAGCCAGGAGCCTGGTCCTAGGAGGAGCTGCTGGGACACTGTCAGCGTGACCTCAGGTGGGTGCACGGGGGGTGGTGAGCGCATCGGTGCCTCCTCCTAGCAGATGCGGGGCGTGTGTTCAGCGGGTGGAATGACAAGAATAACCTGGGGATGTTCCTGAGAGGAAACACAAGAGCTGAACCGTGATGCCGTGTGCACTGTGAACTGAAATTGTTTGTTAGCAGACTTAATGCGTGTGGATAGTCACATGATGGTTTTTAATAAGAGTGGGCAATGTTATCACAGTTTGTTAGGTCATCAGTTAATTAAATGAAGTAGCATCAGTACTTCCCACTTGTCCTTCGCATAACTGTGAGGGCAGGTGCTGAGGATGGGCAGGAGAAGCTCACCCTTCCAGGTGGGCCAGTCAGAAAGCCACCCGGGGACATCCGAAGTTCATGCTTTCCACCACAGTTTTAATTAACTTGGCCCAGTTCCCGTCGGAAGGTGAAGAAATCCATACTGTGTTCGAGGGCTTCAGTCTCTTCTCGGACCAGAACCCATTTGTCAGATAAGAAGTGAAAGGTCATCGTCTCACTTTGGAATTCTGAATCATTTGATAGCTAATTCGTCTGGCTAATTACTGCCTTTCACGCCTGTAATTATTGTGAGTGATGGTCCTGCTGGCAGTCGCTGACGGCGCCGGGCCCAGCTGGCCGGGCTGGCGGCGGGGCCTCCTCACCTGCGGGAGGTTCTCCGTTTCACCAGCCCCACTGGGCTGCTGGCAGATCAGCAGCTGAAACGTTGTCCCCATTTCCCAGTCTGGGGCTGCTTGTCATCAGTAGTCTGTAGGGCGACCCCTTCTGGCCGAACACCAGCAGTGATGAAGCTGAGCAACTGCCCCTGCTGGCAGCTCCCGTGGCCCCAGGTGCTCGGACAGACCGTGGGCTCGGCCTCTGCCCACAGACTGGACACAGCTCGCCGGTCCCGCGGCCAGAGGGCTTAGGCGGATTCTTGGTCGAAGCTGAGAACTCATTGGACGACATCCTGGGGAGATTTTTAATGTTATGATTCTTGAATAGTATTTCTGTGGGCTTAGCATGTTATCTCTCTTCTTAGGCATTTTTGGTGAAACTGTACAGACTGACCTCACACATACGACCATGTTGGGAGGATGTAAAAGAAACCAGAAAGGCTTTCCTGACCCAGATTTCTCCCAAGCAATAGCTAGAGGGTCCTGATTTATTCCTTTAAATCCAAGGGCTCTTTTGGTTCTCGAGACATCCCTGTTTATGAGCAGATATCCCTGGGAAGCCCAGCATCTTAGACATTTGTCCACCACCACCTGACCAGGGCCTCCAGCTGGGATGGGTCTGAGGAGAGGGGCCCTGAAGATGCTCCGTGATTTTCCCGGGGTAACCCTGCTCATACCAGTGGATGGGGCTGCTGTAATGCTTTCTGTCAGTATACTCTCGGTATTTTATACATTCGTTGATTTTATGCAAATGATTGAATTGGCTACTACTAGGCATCCGTGGAAAGAATAATTTGGTGCAGATATGCCGGGGGGGCTGTGAGAGTGTGGAATTGGAGAGGTGTGTGTTGGGACCGTAGAGGTGATGGGCTGAAGGGATACCTTTGCGCACGGTCCACTTGCTGTGGGTGGAAGCGGTGGTGTGAGAGCGTAATCACCACCATCTGTCAGCTGCAGAGGTCCCCGTGGCGCTGTGGCGTGAGCACAGGGTTTGGAACGACGAATGTAATAGCTGCCACTTCTCATGCTCTTGCTGTGCCCAGTTCCTCACATGCCTGGTCTCGTGCCCTCATCCGATGGAGGTCCCACTCATTCCGTCCTACAGACCAGGCAGGGACGTGAACCCCACGTGGCCACACGGCTAGGATACGGCTCGAGGTCAGACTCGAGTTTCCTCGTCTCCAGGACCCACAGTCCTAAGGAAGATGCTGCTGTTTCGAGGGGCCCGGAAAGTTCTTTCTCTGGGTAACAGGAAAATGAGCAGTCATATTGTAAGTCATGAAGGGAAGGCTGGTTTAGATTACAAAAACTTGGATTTGTTGCCCCTGGGACTACAGGTCTTCCAAGTGTCCTCCCTCGGTCTACCTGGCGCTTCTAGCCCCAACATCAGTCATCGTATTCGTCTCCAGCCTGTGAACCATGGGATTCAGTCCAAGCTGGTTCCGGGGAGACCCCTCCCAGGAGGGCTTAATTATTAAACAGGAGACAGAGATGTAACCCCTCCCACATGATCTTCTAACGCTTTTCTCCAACACTGGTCTGGCCGTGGGTGTGTGTGGTGCTGAGAAGCATCGAGCTATAACAGATTTTCATACATGGATTTTATGCACTAAAAGTTGAGTGCCGTGGGTGACGAGCAGTTCTGATGGTGGGTACTGGCCTCCGTGGTCCACGCCGTGGGTGTTTAGTGACTGGGAGTGGAGAGGTGTTTCAGAGGTACTGCATCCTCACGTAACCTGACTGATGCCTCCCAGGGGGCGTTTTCCTCCAGCTGGAAATCTTGTTCAGAGCTCGACTCTCCTGTGGTCCCAGTGTCTGGTTTTCTGGGTCACCGAGGCTGGCATTTCTGGGGTATTGGTTAAGGGCGAAGACGTCTTGCCTGCCGTAAAGAGAGCTGTGGCACCTCTGGGTATTGGTGCTTCAGCTGAAATACTGGTGGACTCGCCGCTCGGAGCACAGCTCCTCCCAGAGCGCACATGCTACTGGCTGTTCATCTTTTATTCAAGCTTTAAAAAATTCCAGCACAAATAATTTCAGCATTTTTTCCTGATGATAAAAATAATAATGTTTGTTGCAAACAGTTCAGAACCAATAGAAATGTATATTTAAAGAAGCAACTAAAAATAAAATGTATAATTAAAAAAAGAAACAACCCTAGACTCTCTCCAAAGGTATCTGCTGTTAATATAATATCTGCTGTAGTCATCAAGGATTCTTTCGTATGTTTGAAGATATTTCAGTCTACATATATATTTGAACATAACTCACTACCATACAACATGTTCTTTTGAGACCTGTTCTATTTTCTGATGTGTTGTGGACATATCTTGTTAATGCTGTGATTTTTTCATGTCTTCATAGTATTTTGTTGTATAGATACTCTGTACTTTATTGAATAAATGTCTTATTGGTGGAAGTTTGGGTTTTTTAGGTTTTTCAGTATAAAAACAAGGCTGCCGTGTGTATCCCTGAATGTACAGACTTCCTCAGGACAATTCTTACAGAGGAATTTCTGGGAAGCAAGCCTGTAGTCCTTCCAGCTTTCAAAATGTCCCACTCAACTGCCCCCTCAGTCTTTTAAATATTTGCCGAGGGAAGTGGGAGCTCGTCATTTTAATTTGTGTTCTTTTCATTGTTAAGGTTTTTGTTTTGTTCTCTCAGCACATAGAAGCCCAGATACTTGCTGAATTTTGAAAGAATTGCCTTTCCTGTCCTTTGCTCACCGTTCTCCTAAAAGGTGCTTGTCTTTTTATTATTTGTATGTACTAACGACACCGGAGGGCACCTGGTTTTCCCAGTTTGCATTTTATATTTTAACTTTGAGGATTTTATTGTTGCATACAGAATTATTCATTTTTTACAGGGTCCATTGTATCAGTGTGTTCTTCAGTTTTACCTTCCTTGTTTAACTTGAGAAAGGGGCGCTCTCGTTCCAGAATGCTAAGCCGCAGTCTCCGCTTCTTTTGCTTACTTTTAACGGTTTCATTTCAAACCTTTAAGTTATTAATCTTCCTGAATGTTTGTTGATGAAAGGCACGGATTTGCTTTGCAATTTTTTTCTCCCAAAGGATTTGCCAGTTGTCACAATAATCTCTCATTCTTCCATGGCTGCAAGGCCTTTGAAGACAGGGAGCGGGAGGAAGGGAATGACATTTACTGGGGCTACTTGCTCTATGGATTTCCTGCCGTGGCCCTGCAGGGTAGATGTTATCTCCTTTGCAGACTAGGCGACTGGGGCTTAGAGAGGTGACTCAGGCCTGTGGGCCCCAAGCCCTGGCTCCTGCTGCCTCCATCCCCGCCCCGTTGGGGTCCCCCCCCCATTCTGCCAAGCAGGGGGGCTGCAGGAATTTAACAGCTCTGACAGCAAAACCTGTTAAGCCATCGAGTTAAGACGTTTAGAGAAAAGTAGTATTTTGGTGGAGAAAAGGAAGCAAAGATGTGTTTCTAGCCTCCCTTTCTATTCCTAGTATCTGGTAGAGTCCACCAAACACGTATTTCTTAGCTCCTGGACTTGATGTTACCAAAGACAAGTGAGGCAGTCAGAAAGAGGGAATGTGCATTTTAAGCACTTAACATGAAATTAAGGTTAGCCTGTGAAAAATGAGGATAATGATTATATTTTAGATGTGTAAAATGCGTTCAAAGTCATAAACATTTGGCAATTCTAAGATGGCAGTAATGGTTATTTTATTGTTAAAACACGATGTGCTCCATTGGGCTGGGGCCTGGCACTTAAAGTGATGAATTATTAAAGAGCACTGTTTTGTTCAGTCTTGTGCTTTGTGGGTAGTTTTTAGGCAGTAACAGTACTTTACCATAATGCTCTTTCCAAATCGTGAGTTAAAAGTGAATAATAAGTTGGGCATATTTTAGCAACATTAATAATTTAGATTTTGCAACAAAGTTAATCACTGACAAGGCAACACACTAACACCTTAAGCGATGCAAAGCAATTGTGGCTTTTTTGAGGCTTTGTTTATGCATACTGGTACAAGAATCTGCATCTTAGGTGTTTCATAAGTTCTTCTTTTTCGAGCTTCTTAGGATGAAACTTCAATCACTGATTTTATGTCGTCTTTTCTAGTAAAGCACGGCTTTCCCTCTGAGCCAGCTTTAGCTGCACCCTACAGATTTGATACATTGTATTCTCATTGTTACTCAGTTGAAATAGTTCCTAATTCCCTTGTGCCTTCTTTAATCCATAGATCATACAGGAGTATGTTATTTAATTTTCAAATGTCTGGAGTTTCTCTAGATACATTATTGATTTTATTAATTTTGACTTTATTGATTGTATTAATTTATGTTTGTTAATTTCTAATTTAATTTCATTATGGGTAGAAAACTGACTCTGTAAGATTTCGGTCTTTTGCGATTTTCTGAAGCTCATTTTATGGCCTAGCATATAGTGTGTCTTGGTGCATACATTCAGCATGTGCTTATAAAGAATGTGTATTTGGTGGTGGTGGTTTTAGCATTCTGTATTATTAAGTCAGGTTGGTTTGTGGTATCTTCCAATATCCCTCCCTAATGAATTTTCATTTATTTGTTCTATTAATTATTGAGACATGGATAGCAAACCTCCAATAGTAAGTGTAGATTTATCTTTTTGCTCTTTAGTTCTGTCAGTTTTTGCCTCATATATTTCGAGGTTCTGTTATTGGGTGTATAAGTATTTAGAATGGTAGGTCTTCCTCATGAAATAATTATCAGTATGAAATATCTCTCTTTATGTCCTATAATATTTCATTTCTTAGCATTTAAAGTATTTGATAATTAGCCCTGGCTGGTGTGGCTCAGTTGGTGTTGGGCGTTGTCCCATACACCAAAAGGTTGCCAGTTTGATTCCTGGTGAGGGCACATGCCCGGGTTGTGGGCTTGATCCCTGGTGGGGGCATGCAGGAGGCAGTTGATCAAAGTTTCACTCTCACATCGATGTTTCTCTCTCTCTCTCTCTCTCTCTCTCTCCCCCCCTCCCTCCCTCCCTCTCTCTCCCTTCCTCTCTCTCTAAAAATCAATACAATTATTTTTAAAAATTATTTGCTAATTATACAGGTACCCAGCTTTCGTATGATTACTGTTTGCGTGGTATATTATTTTCCATCCTTATACTGTCAATTTGTGTCTTTATATTCTTAATAAGTGATAATATTGCTATTTGTTTACTGTTGCCACTTTGGGGTTTGTTCCTCAGTTACTCCCTTCTTGCCTTTTTTAGGAGATAAAAGTATTTTTTAGCATTCTATTTTCTGTATCTGCTCCTTGGCTACATTTTGTTTGTTACTGTTTCTTTACTGGGTGCTTCTGGGGCCACAATATGCATCTTTAACAGGTCAAAGTCCTGGCATTAACAGGGTTACACTTCTCGTGTCAGATTTCACGTTTTATATCTGACACTTTCCACGTCCTTCTCCACCCTTTCCACCGAACAGGTGTAAGCACCTGAAGACACTTCAGTTCCATTTATGCATACTCTGTGTGGTTGTTGTCATCTACTTCACATTTTAATCATTATCATCTACAGCTTACATTGTTATTATTTTTGCTTTGAACCATCTTTTTAGGACTTTTATGGAAATCAAGAGAAGACAAACACAGTCTTTTATACTCACCCACATATTGCCCTTTGCTTCCTTTTTTCTATGCATCGGTGTTCCTCTGTCTTCAGTCTGAAGAACATCCTTTAACCTTTCCTGTAAGGCAGCTCTGCTGGTGGTGAATTCCCTCAACTTAAAAAAAATGAAGAATGTTCATTTATTCTAATGTTTGAAGATCACTTTCAGTGGGTATAGAATTCTCAACTGACACTTTCATCACTTCAGTGGTGTAGTCCACTGTTTGTGGATTCCATTGTTTCTGATGAGAAGTCAGCTGTTTGTATTAGTGTGTGTGTGTGTGTGTGTGTGTGTGTGTGTGTGTGTGTGTGTGAAGTCCTTTTCTTCTCTGGCTGCAATCAAGATTTTCTATTTATCTTTGACTTTTAGCAATTTGACCATCTTACCTAAGTGTGGTTTTCTTTGTATTTATTTTGCTAGAGTTTTTTGGGATCTGTTGCCCTTTTGATTTTCAAATTTAAATAATATTTTTAATTTCAAGATGTTACTATTATTTATAATCTGTGGTGTCTTTGGTGTTGTTTTTCTATTCAAATCCTTTTGCTCCTTTGGTGGGGAGGAGGAGAGGTTTACTGGTGACGCGAATTTGGAATCTTTCCTTTCTCTCTAATAATGTTTGTATCTTTGTTCTTTTTTTAATTAAAAAAATAGAATTCTTAAGTATTTTCTATGTCTCTGTTCTCAGTCACACTTACTTTCTTTTTGTGGCTTCTAACATAGCTTCAAGTAAAGGAAAACCTCGGTGAAGATATTTTTTATTTCTTTTTTCTAAGCTCGGCCACTCGCTCGCTTTTCATTTTCTTCTGTTGTCGTTCTTTTTGTTGTTGTTGTGAGTTTTATTTGAGCCTCTTTCAGAGAATTAGGTTATCTGTCATGTTTTTAATTTCTGTAGAATTATTTGTCTAGATACTTAATTTTTAAGGCTCATTCTTCTGTTTTCACTTTGCAGTTCTTCACCCTTCTGACTTCTTGTTGTTCTGTTGATTTTTTTCTTGTTACTGCTCGCCTTTATACATGAACACCGCTCTCTTTGCCACATCTGTGCTGAAAATAGCCGGGCATAGGTGGGGACGATCAGCCAGAAGATTCAAAGCTTACTGTAGGGATGTCCGTTTATACAGACACCACATTCTCAGATGCCTTTGTTCTGAGGACGTGTTTCTCCTCTGTTTTTGCCGTTGAGGGAGCAGCATATTCACAGTGGAGCACCTCCGGTCACAGTCCTTCTGAGTCAGGCTGTGGGGAAGACCTGCCTTCCCTCCCTCCTGCCTCAGCCCTCCAGAAGGAGCACCTTGTCCAGAGTCTGGGTGAGTCGAAATGGCATCACACGGTTCTCCTTAGCTCCTTTCTCTGCCATTCTGCGCTGACCTACTGGGGATCCACGGAAATATCCTGTCTCGCTTCTTGCGAAGCTTGCAGGCCCCGCCCACCTTGGTGTGTAATGGGCACATCTTTGGAAGATTGGTAACGTCTTTGGGAGATCTGTGTCCCGCTCTGGATCTGAGGTGTCCTGTGTTCACTCTCAGAGTCTTGCTTGGCCTGTGTTTTACAGTATTGGGTACCTGTTCTCAAATGCTGTGCTTTGGGGTTGTGGCCATTGCTGTTTTACTGACAATGGAGTTTTCTTCATTTTTCTTTTTATATTTTAAAATAAACTTTTTGTAGGTTTTAAGGTAAGATGTGAAGTATGAAATGCCTTTCCTTGGTTACTTCTGACTGGATGTCCACATACCGAGTCTAAGATGGCTTTGGTCTAACTAGCGCTTCGAAGGACGAAATGCTTGGAGTCAGGGCAAGTGCTGTGGAAGCTGCTGAACAACGTATTTAACTGCGCAATTTTATTATTCGGTAACTTTTTAAATTTGCATTGTGGAAACACTATAATCAGCTATAGTCGTATATCCATATCTATCTATCTATCTATCTGTCATCTGTCATCTATCTATCATCCCCCAATACAGTGTGTCACTGTGCACATCTTATTTACTCAACAGGGACTTGTTACAGACCAGCTCTGTGCTTGTCACTACCGTAAAAAGGCAGCCTCAAGATAGGGAATGTCTGGGTAATTTTCACAAATGAAAACAACAACTGAAGGTGACTGTCTGTGGTACCTGTGCAGAGTTGACACAACACACAGTGACTGGTCAGTGTGACTGTTTTAGTGACTGGCTTTGGAACACAACGATGCCATCTTTTTTCTGTTATTGTTAGGGTCCTCACTCACCATTTTGACTTGGTCCTATTTTGAGATAACTCCTGAATTTGGACTTCTTGAGAAATAACAATTACATTGTGCTAAAACCTCTAACACATTCGGCACATTCTGTAAGCTCAGGGAAATCCAGTATATTTTTCAGATGGATGGCCACTGTTGTGGAACTGGTGGGAACAGGCTTCTCCGTAGACGCTAAGCGGTTTATGTCGCGGTATGTTCATGAGAACTTGGCACTTTTGCGTCAGTGAGCTGGGAAGCATAAGGAATTCCTCCTCAGCCATTTTGTCTTCTTTTCACATCCTTTTATTCATTTTCACTACTTTCTCCTGGATGCTTTCCATGTCTCTCAAACATTCTGCTCCAAACTTTTTTGGTATCCCACGGATAGTCGTCTGAATTCAGTTAGAATCCAAGACGAACATTTACTCCACATTGGGGGGGGGGGTGCGGAGTCCTGGGCGGTGTGACGGATTGGAGTCTGACGAGTGGGGAGGTGCCGTTCACCCTCACGGTGACGTCGGGCGCAGTGAGCGCAGGGCTGCTCGGAGCCCTTGGCTGGTTCGTGAGTTTTCTACACTGGGAGGGAGGCCGGTGCTTAAATTCACTGAGGTGTACCCTCCCTGACACAGAGCCCTGAAGGGAGAAGCTCGGTCAGCTGCCCTGGGAAGAGAGCTGACAATTCGTCAGACACATGACGGCCCCAAACCTACAGCTGCGTCAGTCAGAACATAGTATTTATATCAACCCAACTTGAGAACATTGTCATGCCTAAAATATCCACATGGGTCGTATCGTTCTCAGCACTTAGAACCAACTTGCTAGGATCTCCTCACTGGACAGCTAATGAGTAGTTTTAAAACATGGTAGGACAGAGTGCTCAGCTGTGCTGCGGAAAGGGGACCTCGTGGGTGCTCAGTAAGCCAGCAGCTGCGTACATTAAGAGGGCCAGTGACGCTCTCTTGAAGTAACAAGTCACCCGGGGTTCTCGCCAAGCCACTCACTGCAAGACTCCATCCGGAATTTGGGGGGTCCTTTGTAACTGGGCTCTGGGTTCCGCGGGGACCACGCCAACCGGCCTTCTCTTGGTGCACACCCAGGACTTTCCTTTGGGCCTCTGGGGCTGCCAGCATGGGCTCCTGTCCTGATTTGCGCATTTCGTAGGACTGCATTGAGAACCTCCTTGGATGACGATGGCAGAGACACTCAGATGTCATTTGAGCGAGTGGGGCAGATCTTCTGTGGCTTGTTTATAACAATTTAAAATCCGGAATGAGCACTGCAAGCTTGAGGAGATGTGTGCGGACCTCTGCAGAGCTCACGGCGGATGAGGGCTCCAGGTCCCCGAGATGCCCGAACATGCCCAGTGTTCGTAGTTTCAGGGAGACAGGTGTGTCACTAAGCCTGGAGAGGGCTTACGTTTTGGATTTCAGAGCTAAGCTTTAGAAAGGGCTCTTCATCCTTATCCCTCCCTTCCGGAAGGACCCGTGGAGCCTGTCTTCAGGAGGACGTCCCGCCCCAGGACGTGAGCGGCGGTTATGGACCTCGCCGGCCCGGCCCTGTTTCCCTGGTGCATGTCAAGGGTGCGAAGGGCAGACGGCCAAAGAGTCGGATGCTGGGGCAGAAACGGGGTTGGAGACAAACACAGTCTGCAAAAAAGCACGGGAAACAAGCAGTCACTTTGCTTCGGGTGTTTAAGATTTCATTACGGTGTTGAACTTGAAATCACATCTGTGTTTTGCATTAGCTCGGAGAACTATTGTCGCCTTGCAATTAAATAGTATTTTTAATAGAGTCCCCGAATGCGTCTTCCAGCAGGTGCACCAGCGATGGAAATTGTATTTGAAAAATAATTTCAGTTCCATCTGGAGCTTAATGTGTATTGGAATTATCTATTGATTTCCCTACTTTCTATAATAAAGCTAAATGAAACTGTTTGGGTCAAGGCTCTGTCCCCCGACACTAGGTGTACATTCTATTTTTTATGCTAATATTTGCGTCTATAAAGTCAGTAGTTTTTATGATTTCTTCAGCCTGCCTGGCTGCTGACAACCATCTCTGCGTGTTGCACGTGGGCTTTCAGGGCTGGCGTCTGATGTGGGGTTCACAGAGACTGACCCTGGCAGCTACAACGGAGTGGCCTTACAGAAAGCTCTGGATGCTGGAACAGGCAGGACCTGTTTCGTCTTTATTCCCACTTACGTACCAGTGACTGAAATTGTTTATCTTTCTTAATTCCCATAAAAATCCTGGAATATGATAATGTCGACATCGCTTTGGCAATAAATGGGTGAAACCTGGGACGACTCAGGCAAAACTGTGGCTTCTGCACCACTCGGGGTCCTTCGGAGAAGCAGAACAGTGGGGTCGACGTGTTTATTCGTGACGAAGAGTCAGCTCACCGGGTCACGGAGGCTGAGCAGGCCCGCGATCGCCGCTGCAGCCGGAGACCAGGGGCGCCGGGGCCAGTCCCAGGCTGAGGGGGGAGAAGGTGAGACGCCCCAGTTTAGAAGTGAGGCAGAAAAACTTAAAAAAGGCACATTTCTCCTTCCTCCGCGTTTTGTCCCTGGATTGGCTGCCCACCCACGCTGGGGTGGGGGCTGTACTTCCTGAGTCCACTGTTCAATGCTGACCTCATCGGGAGACCCTCACAGACCACCCAGAAGGTGTCGAGCCTGGGCATCATCGCCCGTCACGTGGACACGTAAAACTGACCATCACTACAACTTTGCTGTGATGGTCTCAACTACTGTTTTGATTTCATTTATTTATTTTTAAAAATAAAATTTTAAAATAAATTATTCAAAACATAATTTATTAAAACGTTTCCTTTTCTAAGCCCCAGTCAGCCCCTTGGTGCTGGATTTGCCTGCGGCCAGCTGCAGACCCTTGCCGGGCACGCCAGGTGGGTCGCCATGGAGGTGTTCTTCATCGCAGGTGGGAAGTTGGTTCTCGGCTGTGCCCCTGGCATATGGAGAAGCAGAGCACTGAACAGTCGCCAGTGAGCGGTCACTGTGCACAGGCGGTGTGGGTGATCCACGGTGACGAGGGAGGGAGCGCCCGAGGCCCTGGGACGGCAGAACGCAAGGAGCCGACAGCTGCGGAGCAGACGCAGCGCAAGGTCACGTTCTGAGGCTCCAGCTCCTCACTTCTGCGGGTGCATTTGCCGGCAGATCTGGGGCAGCCAGTCCTGGGGACTAAGACAGCTTTTGAACTAGGTGGATTCCCTTAAAAGTCAGGTTTTCTGGAGGCTGGTAACTCACACCTCGCTGAACACCTTGTCTGGTTCTGTGGCCCGTGGGGAACTGTAACTCTCTCCTTCCTGCCAGTGGTCATCCGTCCACTTGCTGACTTACCAGTTTAGCCCAAACAATCGATTTCTCGTAGTTTCTGGTTCCCTGTTTGCCTTCCAGGCAGCCCCAAGATTCAGTGCGGCCAGTGGAAGCGGTGGCAGCATGGGAGGTCACGACACGTCTCCTGGCCGTGTCCTTTCAGAATCCTCCACCCCTTCCAAGGCCAGCGTCTGAAACATCTTCCTCTCCTTCCTGATTGGACCTAGTTCCTTCTCGAGCCCCAGGACTTAGCTCATCATTGAACAAAGTGAGACAGGCAAGCGTTGTCCTCGGTTTCGGGAGGTAAGACGGTGAGTCCTGTCCTGTCGGGTGAGAAGCAGCTGCAGGAATCCCACTCCACTCATCTCGCCGAGACCGACTGCGCCTCACAGGAGGTGCTCTGACGGGGTGCGGACGGGAAGGGGGGCATTCGTGCACTAAGCGTTGTAGCTCAGCTGTAATGAAGGGAAGAGAGGTGCCAACGCGGGACTGAACTGGGGCGCCTCCGCTGTCCCCACGGCATCCCCGCTGCGGTGGAGAGTAGGTCAGGCTCCCCCAGACGTGCTCGAGCTCCCTACGGGGAGCCTGTGCTGAGATATTTGGGACGATGTCCCTGGAACGGGAGGAAGAACAGTCTGGTTTGATGACGTGCTCATGTCAGAAACGTGCATGAATGTTCGTTTTGATAGTTTTCTGCGGTACAAAGGCCACGGGATTTACCGTGTTCCTACACAGCTTCTTGGGCACAGTTAATTTCTGTTGGGGATTGTTTTTAGTGATTGGAAGATTAGATCCAATTAGATGAATGATCAGAAAGATTCCAGTACAGAGTAGAGGTTACCATGGAGAGTTTAGGAGCCGGGATTACCTGGGTTTAGGTCACAGATACACCACGTTTTGGTCGTGTGGTTGTGAGCCTTGGCTTCCTCTTCTGTCGTGTTCATTTAATTTCCTTCCCGCTGTCGTGAGAACTGAGCTGGGCAGCGCGCCGTTCCTGTGACCGAGGTGGCCGGGTGAGGTGTGACTCCTAGATCTGGGTTACTCTGCTCTACGTAAGCAAACCAGAAACTTCGGCACTGGACATTTAAATCTGGGTGACTTTGCAAATGGTGTTAATGTCCCAAATAAAGTTCTGTTCAGTCCAAGGTGATAATCACACTTCGGATTCAATGTGGAGACCACAGACCCCACTGTTTCTGGTCACATGTGCTTCCCAGGACCCAGCCCCGTGTTGGCCGGTAGGAGGCACAAGAAAAACAAGTCTCTCTTCCTCCACTTTTGCCTTCTTCCTAATCCTCACTCTCTTGCCAGAGTTTTCTTCCCGAATGCAGGTCTACACCCTGCTTGCTTACAGCACTGAGAGGTGGGCTCTCTCTTTACCGGGAGCACCAGCGTTCGGACAGTCTCAGTCCAGAGCCGCCCGGGCCCAGCCGGTTGGAGCTGGAAGTGGAGGACCAGGGGCGTTAGCAGGGTCCCTGCAGGGAATCAATGACACTCACTGTGGGCGGCTTGAGGAGAACGTGATGGATGGATGACTTGCGAAGGTGCAGGGAGGGTTCAGGGAAGCCGAGAGGGAAACGCAGCACCCCAGGCTGCCGTCGCCCTTCCTGTGCCTGAAGCGTCAAGGAGGGGCAGGTACCGCGACCTGGGAGCACCTGGGACGGGAGCTGGCCCTCGGCTCTGACCCTGATGAAGAAGGAGCTGAGGGGTAAGCCCCCAACCTCACTGTCCCCCTGTCTTCGCCCACTGGTGACTCTCATGGAAGTCAGGTGCCAGGGAGCTGTTGACACGCCGGACGGGCCGGTCTCCCAGGGCCCAGAGCCGGCTGCAAAGGGGTAGATTGGGTTGGGGGCCGACGTGAGATACCAGCATCTACGTCAGTAAGAGAGGGTTTGCCTTACTTGAACCCCAGGGAACGGGCTCCTCCCAGGAGGGGTCAGAAAAGCATGCTGGGTAAACAGAAGCCGGGCGTCCGTCCTCCACATCGAGGTGACACTCAAGGTCGTGTTCTTCTCCAGTGTCCTGCGGTCTGGACGTGTCCTGTGGCCACTGGTGTCTTGTTTCACCAGAGACTGTTCCAAACACACACCTGAACCTTCACGTGTACCCGGCTTCGAAATGGCTTCAAAGAGTCTACTTCCTGAACCCGGCATTTCTCTCCAGTCTGAGTATGTCAGCGACTGTTCATGTCTCCCACTTCCTGTAGGGATGTATACCACTCGGTAAACGCTGCCATCGAGGCCTGTGGTTCTCAGATCAGCCCTGGTGCACTTCGGGGCACATGCCGGGTGCTCGCGCCCTCTCTGTGAAGTGTCCCGGCCACACGGACGGGTTGTGACAGCCGCCCAGTTGGCTTCATCTCGGAGAGAGAATTGGCCTGCCGCGTTTTCTAGATGTTAGCAATACATAAAAACCCTGCAACAAAGGATGCGTCCTCTCTTTGGAAATGAGTAATGGGGCGTGACAGTTTCTTTCTAAAGCAATAATCAAGAAAGAGAGCCCTGCATTTAACTCACGATGTCAGTCCATAGAAAGAGCAAAGGAAAAATGAGTATTTTCACCCATTTAAGTCCGTTTCAAGCCTAAAATTGCAGGTTCTTGCTACGTGAACTTAATTGCCGTCACAGAGAAGCGCATGCCGTGATCAGATATTCCACAGAACACAAGCCTCCGCATTCTTGACATTTCGGAAAGTGATATAATTATCTCTGACCCAACCTGAACTAATATTCTTTCACAGTGAATTTTTTTTTTAAATTTCAGAAATGAAGACAAACCCAAACCTAAGGAAATTTAAACGAAAGTCCTGTTGCTGAAAGACAGTCTGTAATAGATGAAAAGCACGGAGGGCATGCCCTTTCCCGGAGTCTACATTTATGATACGTGAAGGATTCTCATTATCATCAGGACTTAATAACGTCCGCACTTTCTTAATATCAAAAGTTAAAACCTTAGCTCTGGCTGGTGTGGCTCAGTTGGTTGGGCGTCGTCCCTCACCCTGAAAGGTTGTGGGTCCGATTCCTGGTCCCGGCACGTGCCAGGGTTTGGGCTTGATCCCAGGTAGGAGGGTGTCTCCCTCCCTCCCTCCCTCCCTCCCTCCCTCCCTCTGTCTCCAAAAATGAATTAAAAAGTTAGAACTTGAGCCTTGATCGCCTGCTCTCAGAGTCAGTGCAGTGAGCTGGGTGGGTCCTAGAATCGGCCCAGACGCGGCAGGAAGCGGTCACGAGTAACTGGGGAAGAAGCACGGTGTGGCCATTGGCCTGGGGAGGGGATTCCAGCCCTGTCCCCTCCAGGTCTGTGTCAAGGAAACTGCTTCTGCATCTTGGGGTCCTCTTCGGACTGTACCCCTGTTTCTAAAGTCAGTTCCCCTTCTTTTTCATCATGATGAGCTTTATGAAAATTGTGAAATATTTCAGTCATGCACAGAAATTTGGAAAATGGCATGCTTGTGCCCCCGGAGGGTTGTCTGGGGCAGCAGGGCAGCCCGCCGGCCCCTGAGGTCAATCAGACCTTGTGAGGGGCACCCTCCTGCTCGTCTGCCAGGATGGTCATTTCTGGGCTCAGCCGGTGCCTGTGCCGTGTGCTGAGCCCTCGTAGTTGGAGGCCCCTCAGTCGGGAGTCCGATGGCCTCCATGCGTGCCTCGAGCCGGAGGGCCCGGCCGTCTTTCCTCCTCAGACACATTCACGTGGCCTCAGAATGTCGATGCGGGGGACTCCCCCCCACACAGGTGGGGGCTGGGTGTGGAGACCAGGACTTCATCTCCTCCGCTGGAGGGTCCCGCAGGCCTGGAGCGTGTCCTCCTCATCACCGCCCCGTATCGGGTGCCTCGTGAACAGTGGTGCCCAGCATAGGTGGTCCTTTGAGCATAATTCCACGAATGTGGTGATTTAGATTTATTCTTAATCTCTGCAGTACTCATGTTACTTATTGACCTTTATCCAGAGGAAAGCTCCGGAGTGGGGCGGTGCCGTCTCCCTGGGACGAGGGGGGCTCTAAGGGGCTCTACCTGACTGCATCTGTCCTGTGTCACCGAAAGCTCTGTCTCACTTGGTATCACACTCAGCTGTTAGGCTCCTTTAAATGCTGGCTGGTGGCTGTTTGCAACAATGCCCAGGGGCATCACTGCTCCACAGGTGATCTAATTGAATTAGGGCAGGGGGCGTTCTGAGGTCAGTCTTTGAGGTTCGTTCTGACCCCTGAGGGCTCTTCTTAGCTGTCTCCCCAGTCCTCTGGTGAAACAGCTCCGCTGTGGTTCAGCTTGTTGCTCTTCAGAGGAGCTGCCAGCCTCCCCTTATTTTCTTAGGACCAAAACCTCTGCTGTTTCCAGGAGTGCCCTTGGGCCTGAACTTTGCTTCACCCTGTTTCAAACAAAGTCACTTCTTCTCCCCTCCGGGCAACATTCTGGGCCACTCCCCCAGGCCCGGGGGGCAGTAGCCTCCGGTCTCTCTGCCTCCTCTCTCGGTGGAGCCTCTGCCTCTGTGGAGCTGGGGCACTCGGCCCTGAGGTCTTGGCCCAATGAGCCAGGGGTAGGACATCAGCCCTGTGCGTGTGGCAGGTGTGGAGAAGAGGAAGCCCTGAGCTCTGGACACAGCAGGAACGTAGCCTCTTCAGTTGGAGTTGGAGGGGATGAGAAGTGCTGGTTCCTGCCCCCCACAGTGCACCCCTTGCTTAGGAGCTGAGAGGAGAGGGCGCCCTTCGTGGCCCGGCTGCCCAGAGTGCGTGGGGGGCTGGGCGCAGGGCTGGGCGCTGGGCTGGGCTGGGCGGGAGTGGTGGTGACTCGAGGGACGGGGCCTCTGCCGTGCTTCCTCTGTTCTAGTAGATTTTCTTGAATAAATGTTTCTTCATTTGTTATATGCCCTTAGGAAAATTTTCAGACTTTGGTTGTTTTTAAATAGTTTTCACTGGGTGTGGTTGCTTCCCCGGGTAGGGTCTGCGGAGCTCCTCCCATGCTGTCTCGACAGCGGCATTTCCCGGGGCTGCTCCTCCGTCTCCATTTCACAGGTGAGAACTCGGAGGCACGGAGTGGTCGCCTCGGGTTACACAGTGAACGGCAAAGCTGGGGTACAGACCGCGCTGACTCCGAGTGCACGGGCTGGAAGGAGGGAAGTTTCTGCAGGGACGGTGCGTCCGTGTCTTCAGATGGAGAGGGTTGGGAGCGAGTCGTCTGAGGACCGTAATGAACACTTGGATGCCCCCGGCCACATCGTGTGCCGAGACTGCGCCACATCACACAACTTTCCCGAGGACACGCGGGAGCCTGCGCCAGGACCTTCCCAGTGGGCCGTGGGAACGGATTCTGCCCCGGCCAGGAGTCCAGCCCCTCTGCTGGGTGACACGCCCCCCAGAATCTCAGGGGCCTGTTTAACTGACGTTTGTTGTCTGCAGTCACAGATTCGGCTGAACAGCAGGTTGTTTCGTTCAGGTCTTTCACACAGACAGTCTCCTCCTGAGGTGCCTCCCACTCCAGCCACCCCCCGGGCCGGTCCTGGGCTTGTCTCTCATCATCCACGTGGCCCGTCCTGTGTCTTCCGTCTTCCCTCCCTCCTGGCTCATGAGCCTCCTGAGGACAGAGCTTGACATCCCAGCCCCCGAGCTGTGTGTAGAATGAGGTGTGGGCCACTCAGGAGCATCCTCCTGGGGACCCGAAAGCTGGAAATCTTTGGGGTGGGCAGGACGTGTGGCTTCCGCCTGCCTCCCCACATCACACCTACTTTGAGAGCTGCCAGGTGCCTGCCAGCCGTCTAGGCACACGGACCCTCAGCCCCAAGCCATTCGTCCTCCTCTCCCCTCACCCTGAGCACCTGTCCCTTCACCCCTGCGTCCAGTCCGCCAGCACGTCCCCCAAACGTTTCAGCTCTCCTTTCTCCCTCCGACTGCCTCGCACCCAGACCCCGCAGCAGCCTCCTCATGGGTCTCTCGTTACACTCGTGCCCCTCCCCCATCCAGTCTCCACCCAGCGGCAATCACTAAAAAACATGAATCAGAACATATTTTCCTTTACACGGCGTTTATGCTTTCCCAAAGCACTCGGAACAAACCTCGACTTCTTATCACAACCACCAAGCCTGCTCTCTCGCCTGGGCCCGCGGGCTCGGTCCTCGCTGTCCCATCCGCTCTGCGCCAGCCACCCTGGCCTTGTTTCAGTTCCCGTGCCAGGGCCTCCGCCTGTGCGGTGGGCAGAGGGGCCCCAGAGACACCCACCTGGGACCTGTTGGGCTGCACAGCAAAGGAGACTTTGCAGGTGTCACTGATGCTGCAGACCTTGTAACGAGCCCCTGCCGTCCAGCTGGGCCCAGTGGCACCGGCTGAGCCCTCAGCGGCAGGAGGGGTGCGTGGGAGTCGTTGAGAAGGGCTCAGGGCGTGGCTGCTGGTTTAAAGGTGGCCGGGAACAGGGTGAGGGTGTCGGCAGCCGGAGGAGCTCAGACTCCTGGCCGACACCCAGCAAGGAGACGGGACTCAGCCCTCCCACCACCTGGATCTGGCTTCTAAGACCTGGGGCAGAAGCCGGCAGACCCCTGGGTTCTGACCTGTGAACTGTGAGATACATTTTGTTGTTTTGAGCTGCTGAGTTGATTGCTGCTTTGAGGGGGAGCAGTGGAGACCTAATGGAGACAGAGCGCTGCCTCCTCCCCACCTCTCAGGCTGAGGCTCCACCGTTCTCTCACGTAGGCACACCTGTTTCATTCCATCCCATTCCCTCTCAGACGGTAATCACACTCGGTCTTGTGTACTTTCCGAGCGAGCTGGTGCAGTGCAGTGCTTAGTACGCGGGCCCTGGACTGCAGGTTCAAACCCAAGCTCGTCCCATTGCCCCTTGTGTGACCCTGGCTGAGTTATGAAGGTTTCCAGGCCTCAATCTTCTCCTCTGTAAAATGGGCCCGACAGGACTAGCGGAGAGGGTTGTCGTGAGGTTTAAATGAGCAAATGTCTATGAAGCCTGTCGAACAGTACGTGGCACTTGTGGGCTGTAATTCTTGCAGCTTTAATGATGTTTTTGTTTAACGACCTTCCCAACCTGGGTTGGACAACTGGTGGCAGGTCCCCTCCAGCCACCATCTGCTTTTGTGAAGGAAGTGTTACCGGCACACAGCCTCGCCTGTGTTTACGTATTACCTTCATTTACTCGGGGCACTTTGGGGCAGCCAAGGCAGAGGAGGCATCGTGCCCATAGGGTCTGGATTATTTGTTCTCTGGCCTTCTGCAGGAATTTTGCTCTAAGCCAGAAGGGCTGGGCCACATCTGTGCACTCAGTTCTCAGAGCACTGCCCCGGCACACACAGCAGGTGCACACCACAGCAGCTGAGAGCACTGCCCGGTACACACACACAGCAGGTGCACACCGCAGCAGCTGAGAGCACTGCTGATACATGCACACAGCAGGTGCACACCACAGCAGCTGAGAGCACTGCCCAGTACACACACACAGCAGGTGCACACCGCAGCAGCTTAGGCAGCAGGTGAGCAGTGTGTGAAGCCAGTGCCCCGTCCAGGTGTGAAAGGACGTGGGTCCCCCGTGCTGCATCCCTGTGCATGTTCTCGGCTTCGGCACCAGAGACCTCGCTCGGTCGTCCCTCAGCCCGTCTCTGAGCAGAACCGTTCGTGCCCTCTTGCCAGGGTCCGGGGCTTTACCATCAGGCCATTTTACTTCCTACATTAAAGCTGTTTTGTGGCTGCAGTTAATAGGCACAGTGTCCTTCGCCCGCTCATCCCCAGGATCTGTCCCTGAGCTGTGTCTCCTACGTGTCCGGCATCACAGCATCCACCTGGCCAAGTCGTGATCGGTGGGAGCCGCAGGAGCCACTGTGCTGGAACAGCCCCGAGGGGCTTTAAATTGCCCCTGAGACGCCCAGAGACAGCACCAGCCTTTGACCTGTGCTCTGCGAGTTCTCAGGTGTCTGACATTGTCATCAGTTACATCGACGCCTCACCTGCCTTTGAGGCCCGGCCTGCTGCCCTCCGTCACGGTATTTCCCCGTTTCTACTCTGTTGTTATTCCACGGGGATTCAGAGTTTTTAATGATCAAATATATTCTACTTGCAGGGAAATCACGTTACCGTTTCATGAGATGCAAAGACAGGGTTGATGAGTAACTGGACAGTCTGCCCTCAGGATCAGCGTATTGTCGACAGCCTGGCTGGCGTGGGGGGCAGCGGCTGGCCAGGAAGCATGCCGTTGTTGAATAATTCCCTTGCATTACGCGCTGTCTGCTTCAGGGCCGTTCTTTCTTATCTTCTGCAAACATTTCTTTGGTAAGGTTTCCGAATTCTGAGCTTCCTTCCTGAGCGATTTCGGGCAGGTGAGAGCAGAGCTGTGTGTTGGGTCCTTCAGGACGAAGAGGGCTGGGAGGTCAGCAGGTTGAGAAGGAAGGAGCGGGGGGCTGCTTTCGCCTTTGTCCCCTTTTCTGTTTCACTTTAGCGTGAGCCAACCTGATTGTGAAGTCACAGGACTGCTGTTATTTTTAGGTGGTGAGAAGCCAGATGTCCGTGTTGGTGCCAATCACGCGGGAGGATCAGGCGTCCACCAGGTCACCAGGCAGGAAACCTTACCGCCCTCCAGGAAGGCAGGTGGCGCTCTGGTCTTCATGCTCGGTCCCTCCGCTGCTTCCCAGCGTCAGCAAGGGGACTGGATCTCTCTGAGGCGATGGGGTGGTGGTGAGGGGACCATACCACAGTCTCAGCCGGGACTGGATCTCTCTGAGGCGATGGGGTGGCGGGTGAGGGGACCATACCACAGTCTCAGCCGGGACTGGATCTCTCTGAGGCGACGGGGTGGCGGGTGAGGGGACCATACCACAGTCTCAGCCGGGACTGGATCTCTCTGAGGCGACGGGGTGGTGGTGAGGGGACCATACCACAGTCTCAGCCGGAAAGCTTTTGTTGACCAGGGTGGAGGCACAGTCTCCGCAGGTGCCCACTGACCGACTTCACGTGCATGGACGCAGCTGGACTCTCCCGGCACCTTCAGCGCGTCCGGTCGTCTGGATGGGCATTCAAGTTGTGTTTATTTCATGCTATTATTGTGTAAATTAAATAAATTAACACATAGAAAGGGCTTAGAACCGTCTCTGGCCCACAGTGAGTGTTCAACAGGTGTTCACACCACTTGTCCTGGTAAATATTATGTGGTTTGATGTCATGCTTTCTCATTTTATGACCACATTTCACCACATATTCAAATTTTTAGTAGTTGTTATATTTTTTTAGTTAACTGTTTTACTATTTTTAGTCCAATTTCTCATTCTCAGTAGAATTTTTATAAAATCATTTTGATATAGATCACTCCAGAGATTTTAACAATATTTCAGTAGAGTGGATTTTTAGAGGCAAAATGGGATCTTCTACCCTTGGCACAGAGAGCGCTGTCTGACCACCCTGCTCACACACCACCCGAAACGATGTCGCAACTGTGCGTGGGAGGTTTTCCTAGGACCTTAGTGCACGCTGACTTCACTACTGCTGAAGCGCATGCCACTACTTCAGGATGGTTAGCTAGCGCTGCTTGTCTGTGGCTTTCCTCTTTATATTCTCTGCCTATTTTTCTACAGTTTGTCTCCCTTGATTTAGAGGACTGCTTTATATGTTCCTTTTAATATTTAATCATCATAAATTTTAATTCCTTGCAGTCATTTTTTCTGTCTTCCCCTAACATTTCCATCTTGCTTAGAGGACTTTTGTTGTCAAGAAGTTTTACATTTCTGTGCAAGCAAAAAGGTCATTCTTTTCCGTTAGAGCCCCTGGGTTTTGCGTGTTTCTTTACTTTGCCAAGGTCACAAAGTCATTGGTCTGTTGGTCTGGTTTCCGCTGCTATTTTTATAATCCATTTGGATTTAATGCTTGAGTAATGTGAGGTAAATACATTTTGATTTTTCACAAATAGATATTTGATTTCTCCAATAACAGTTAACTGCATTGTCTGTTTTATCCCCACTAATCTGAAGGGTCACCTATATCTGATATGAAATTCCTATTAACATAGGGATCTTCTGATCTGTCATTTAGTTCCATTATTTGTTTGTTTATTGCTGTTCTGGTTACACGATTGTATGTGCTATAACTTTATTAATGCATTTGAGGAAGAAATTGCCTTTCATTGTTTTTAAACTATTTTCTGGGATATTCCTGGGCATTTTTTGGCATGAGTATTAGTATTAGTTTGATATATTGATAAAAAATTCTTGGGATTTTGATTTGAATTGCTTTGAATTTATAGACAAATTTTTGAGAAACTGAAATCATAACAGCATTAAGTATTTTCACTCAGGATCATAGCAATTCTCTCCTCTAGAAAATATTTCTAGTTTTATTCATTTCGTCTTACACATTTCCAGATAAATTTATACTTAGGAGCCTGACAACTTGGTTTGCTCCTGAGCGTGAATCTTTCCTTTCGCAATCTCTGCTCATCTTCCTGGAGGATTTGCTGTCGCCCCCAGTCCCCTTTGGGTCTAACGAGTCTCATTAGTTCTAATAGAATCGAGTCCATGGGATTTTCTAAGTTGATGAACAGATTGTCTTACTTATGACATCTGATCTCTTTTTCCAATATTATGCCTTTTTTTTTTTTATTCTTTATGCATCGGCAAGACTCCCAGTGCAGTGTTGAATAGCAGGGCTAATAGTGGGCGTATTTATCTGTTGTTGTTTTTCTCAATTTTTATTAATTTATTTTTGTTACAGATGTTTCTCCTTTTTCCCCCCAGACACCCTTCTCCCCATCCCACCCCCCCAGCATTGTTGTCTATGTCCGTTGGTTATGCATACATGCATGTAAGTTCTTTGGTTCATTTCATCCATCCCCCTCCCCGGCCCCCTCTTCTGAGGTCTGTCAGTCTGAACTGTACTCCTTTCTATGTCTCTGGCTCTATTTCATTCATCAGCCCACCTTGTTTATTATATTCCACAAATAAGTGAGATCATGTGGTATTTGTCTTTCTCTGATTGGCTTATTTCAGTTAGGATAATACTCTCGAGGTAATCTTATTTTTTATTTCGTTAGTTAGATCTTCTCTAATATTTTTATCATGAAGTGTAATGTTAAGTAGATAATCTTTTTGAAGTTTAAAAAGCTTCTTCTTATTCCAAGTTTGTTAAAAGTTTCATTGGGAATATGTGTTGAATTTTATTATTATTATTATTTTGTCATTTAGTGAGAGAGAGAGATTTAACTTGTTAATGTGGTAAATCACATTAGCAGACTTAATGCCGAACCATTCTGTTATTTTTAGAATAAGCCCTTCCTACTGGGTTTGAAATGTTTCAGCACAGTTTGGGATTTGATTTTCCGGAATCTAGTTTAGATTGTTCCATCTGTATCTGTTTTTGAGCTAATCCTGTAGGATGCTGTATTCGTTTTCTGGGGCTACTCTAACAAATTACTTTTTCCAAATAAGGTCACACTCACAGGTTCAGGGGACTAGGACATGGACATATCTTTGGGGGGCCACCGATCACCCCCTATGTGTGCGTTACTGTGAGTGTGGCCCTCTGCCTTCTGAGCGTGTGGGGGATTGCTTTGCTCGGACCCCTTGGGGCTGGTGCAACCACGTTCGTGGTCTGGGACAGCGAGTCAGCCCAACGGCACAAGTCTGGGCCAGGCGTTTATCGTCGTGGCGAGATGCCCGGGCTCTTCTTCTCTCTGACTCAGTGGCCAGCGGCGTTCACTCAAGGCCAGGCTGGGCCCTTGAGTAACCAGGACGAGCACAGCCTCCTGCCCCCCAGCAGCGGACGTGGAGCGTGAGCAAGAAGGAAGACCACGCTGTCTGAAGGAAGGGCTGGCAAACTTCCTTAAAGGACCAGAAAATGAATAGTTTAGCCTTTGCTGGCCAAGAGGCAAAACCAAGGACGCACTTCCAAACACAACAGAGAAAACGAATTCCCACGTGTCTTTATTGATGAAATCCAAGGTATAATAATAACAGGGTATGCCTTTTTATAACACAGGTTTCTAAATAAGAAAAATGGAATTCTTTTTCGGGAGATAATAGTTTGCTTAACTGGAGTTCAAAGTGAGTGTTCCCTATGACCAAATCAGAAACAAATGTTGATTTCTTAATGCTGACCTGTAATAGCGTTTCATGTCTCAAAATGCCTCTTCATGCAGACGGGTACAGTCAAGTATGAGCTCTGTCAGGAGCATGTGCCTGTCGTTGAGCAGACCCCTGCTTGGCAGGCGGGGTGGAGCTCACAGGCTAGAAGGGGAGGGCGTGTGGTCTCTGCCAGGAGACAGCGCAGACTCCGCCTTCCAAGAGGCACAGTGACCTTGGGAGTTTATAGGGAGATTGTAGGATGTCTCTTCCTGTGAGAAACTTCCTCGTTTTCTTAGACACCCACTCTGACCTGCACATCTTTATTATTAAGTAGATTTTTTAAAGAAAACCATTATGGGGCATAACCCAGAGCTTGGTGTTTAGGGTGCGTAGAGCACACGCTGTGTTCCGCTCCTGGCCCTGACAGAAACAAGCTGTGTGGCCTCAGGTGTGTCACTTTACTGCTCTGTGCCTCAGTTTCCATAGATATCTGTATGGCTGTAACGAGAAAGGAATTAATTTTGTCTACGTTTCACAGAAGTGCTGTTTCGCGTAGTAATTTTAGGTGGGATTCAGTAAGTAATTTTAGGCGGGATTCATTGAGGAATGTGATCAGGTCTGCAGCAGAAGCTGATTCCCAGCCGTCGGAAGGGGCCCCGTGGTGCACAGGATATCGCCGAGTCCCGGTGCTGAGACGCTGGGGCTGGCCTCCCCGCGGTGCAGTGTCCATCTCGCATGTGCGTGCCTTCTCGTGGGAGTTTGGTATCAGATCTAACTTTCAGAAAATAATTGGGAATCTTTAGGATCTTTTTTGATACTCTGTAAGTTTATAACAGATACTGTTTATGGTGATTTAGTAGAACTCACCTATTAAGAAACACCTAAGGCTGGAATATATTTCAGTGCGTTTTTCTCACACCCTTTCGCAGTGCTGGGACTACCTGAACTTTTCTACTTCTTAGCTCACCTTTGTCACTCGTTTAGCGCTGAGTTGTCTGTGACAGTTGCCACCACATCTGATTACTTAAGTAAAGGGGGATGGGAGACAAGGTGAAGGGATTGAGAAGTACAATTGGTTGTTAGATTGCCGAACTTCAAAGCCAAGGGTGGAGGGAAGAGATAAACCAAAGAACTTCTGTGCATATGTGCACAACCAGTGGACACAGACAATAGTGTGGGGAAGGCAGGAGGGGGGCGGGAGCGGGGAGAGGGCATCAAAGGGGGGAAAAGGGGGACATCTGTAATACTTTCAACAATAAAGATGTTTAAAAATAAATATAAATAAAATTAAAATTAAATAAAATTAAAATTAAATAAAATTAAAAATGTAGTTCCTCGGTCGCACTAACTGTATTCCGTTGCTCAGTAGTTGTCTGTGGCCGTGGCTGTCCGGATACAGGATGTTTCCATTCTCGCAGAAATTCTATCAGACAGGATTGGGTAATTGTTGATTGAATTGGAGTTTCCAGTTTGGGGCATATAATTATACATAGTTTAAAAAAGTAGCTTGAATGTCCTTATCCCTAGTGATGTTCCTTTTTGAATTTCTGATGTTTATTTATGTCTCTCCTTTTGCCAGTTGGAAGTTAGAAATGCCAGATTGTCTTTTGTTGGTCTTCTCAAAGAATATGTTCGATTTTATTAAATAAACATATTATTTGAAGCATTTAATTAATTTATATTTTAACTTTGATTCCCAACTCCTTTTTACTTTCCAGAGTGTATTTTTGGTTCTTTTTATCTGTTTTCTTGTTATTGTTGGTCTCAGTTACAGTTTACATTCAGTATTACTTGATCTGTTTTCTTGAGTCAAGTGCTTAGTTTATTTCCTTTCCATCTTTCCCGGTTTCTAATAAATATTAGATATTTTAAGCCAGAATTTTTCTTTAATGTATTTGGCTGTATCCCATGGGTTTTTAATATGCAGTGCTTTCATTTTTATTCATTTCTAAATAGTTTATAATTATTTAAAAGCCTTTGAAATTCTAAGAAAGAGCCCAGCCGGTGTGGCTCGGTGGCTGAGCGTTGACCCTGCACCAAGAGGTCACCAGTTCGATTCCCGGTCAGGACACATGCCCAGGTTGTGGGCCAAATCCCCAGTGGGGGGGCGTGCAGGAGGCGGCCAGTCGATGTTGTCTCTCATTGATGTTTCTATCTCTCCCTTTCCCTTCCTCTCTCTAAAATCAATAAAGAAAAAAAAAATTCTAAGAAAGATTTATTTTTGTCATTGATATCTAATTGTGTTGTTTTGTGGTCAGGCAAAGTAGATTGTATAAATTTCAGTTTGGGAAAATTTTTAAAAATCGCTTATGTGTTCGTTATCTATTGTTATGTAACACACTACCCCCAAAATTAGTAGTTCCAAACAGCGGACATCTGTTACCCAGAGCTTCTGAGGGCCAGGGGTCTAGAAACCGCTCGGCTGGGTGGTCCCGGCTCCGGGTCTCGTGAGTTTCCGCAGCTGTGGGTAGGACCCCGGGCACCTGAGGACGTGGCCGGGCCTGGGAGCAGCGTCCTGGTCTGGGACACGCTGTGGGCAGGAGGCCTCGGCTCCGCGTACCTGTGCTTCCCCGTGGCCGCCCGCTTCTCCTGCGGGAGCCACCAGGAGAGGGCGCCATCCAGCGTCTGGACCTTCTGTCACACCTGCACCTGCTGAGCTCCTCACGGGAACCTCTAGGTCCAGCCATACTCAGGAGCAGGGCCCACGGGGGAGAGGCTGGGAGGTGGGGACAGGGTCACCTTGGAGGCTGCCTGTCACAGCCAGGCACTCGGTCGGTTGTTCGTGCTGGCTCACGGGGGTGAAAATAACGCTTGTGTTCCGTGTGGGTCTGCTGCCTGGAACCTGCCAGCTGTAGTGAGGCCTTAAAAATTATTCTCATTTCTGCTTACTTGTCAGTTGATTTTGGTCTGGGATAAGGGTCTGTGTAGTGACTACTCCATGTGTACTTGAGAAGACTGTGCATTCTACCGTTGTCTGGTAGAATGTTCTAGAAATGTCAAGGAGAATTGTTAGTTATTCAAGTCTTATACCCTCACTGATTTTCTGTCCACTCGTCCCATCGTATACTGAGGGGAACAGCAGACTCCCAGCTGTGATTGGGGATTTGTTTATTCTTCCCTTTGGGTTCTGTCAGTTTTTGCTTCAAGTGACTTGAAGTTCTCTTATTGGGTGTGCCACATAGAATTATGTCTTGATGAATTGTCCGCCTTGTCCTCGTGAGGTGACTCTCGTTTTCTCTGTGATATTCTTGTCTGCTTTGGCTGACGCTTATACTTTTGCCTGCGTGCGGTCTCTTTTACGTCTCGTTATTTTCTGTCTGCGTTTTAAAGACGCAAATTCCATCTCCAACAGCCTGAAGTCGGGCCTTGCGTTCTCATCCAGACAGACGATCTCTGATAATGTTTGAGACCAGTTGATTTTGGAGACAGATGTATTAAAATCTCCCATGCTGATCATTGGCTTGTCAAGTCCTTTTTTCCCTTCCTCTAACAGATTTCGCATTACATGTTCCAAAGCTAAGTAGCTATGCACCTTATGAGTTAAAAACTGCATTTAGCTCCAGGCTATAGAGACCTAAAATGCTGAGGCTAAATTAGCAGAAGGGTTTATTTATTTATTTTTACATAAAAGAAGCTTAAAGCTGGCTGTCCAGGCCTGGTGTGGTAGCTCCAGAAAGTCAACAGAGACCTCGGCTCCACCTAGCTCTCTGCTCCCCTGCCTCAGGACCTGGCCTCCTCCTCACTCGTCCTCATGAGCCTGAGATGCTTGCCAGGTGAGGGACGAAGGAAGGCATGCTAACCTCTCCTAGTGAGTTCCGCTCAAGGGATTTCAGCAGCTGGGCCTATGGCAAGTCATTCTGTCTCTTCACAGCTGTTCTTAGCTTTCAGTCTGAGGACTAACATTGGATCAGCCCCTAGTGACTGCAGTGTATGCCTTAGGTCTCTCTGGCTCCGGGACGCCGTCCGCCCCTGGGGCTGGTCTTCCCCGCACCTGCCTCTGCCCTGGGAGCCGGTGCCGCTCAGTTCTCCCTGGCCACGTGCTCCCTTCTCAGATTTCCTGGTCAGGTGGGTCCACTCTGCCTTCCGTCCCCAGCCCTTCGTCACGTTCTCCAGTTCTCAGTCTGTCCTTCCCGCGCCGTTTCCTCCCTGTGCTCTTATGGCGACATTATTTTAAAATAGTTCTGTAATTTTAAGGAATTGTGGAAGGAAATTTTTGCTTGGATGTTTTACTTCTGCTGGCTCAGCCCCACATATCAGTCATTTTGCAGATTTGTGTGTGGCCTTTCCGTTTTTTCTTGCTGTGATGAAAGGAAGCTTATGCGATACATAATTAATCATTTCATGTGGGAGAATTATTGAATTTTGTACAAATCGTGTTCATTTCCTCCCAGGCCTTGTTGTTATTACCGTGGTTTCCCAGGTGGCTTCTCGGTGTGTTTTTTTAGAGTTATCACGACTTTTCCAAATAATATTTGTTTTTTCTTTTTAATACCTATACCTCTTATATGTGTTTTAATATTTTAAATAGTTTTTAAAGTGGAAAATCATGTTGTAAGTGAGGGTGAGGCCGGTTTCTTTTACTGTAAACTCGAGCCAAGTCCCCTGGAGCTGAGCGTGAGCGCCTCTGCCTGGTTCCACTCAGGATACATGTGCTGAATCCTTTCTTCTCCACTGATAGAAGCAACAGCGTGTCCGGTTTTCTTCCTGTTAACAAACACCACACCGTTCTCTGTGGCAGTGTTGTTGCGGGTTTGTTGGAAATCCGCGGCTGCCGTTGGCTCGCTCGCTGCGATGGAGTCCTCAGTGTGTCCCTCAGTGTGTCCGTGCTGCGAGGACGGCGTGCTCAGCTTTACTTTACTATTGATGGCTCAGTGCTGTCCATTCTACTCTTTGGGTGGTTTCCAGTTTGAAGATATTATTAAAAAATGCTGCCCTGGCCGGGTTTGCTCAGTGGTTAGAGCGTCGGCCCGTGGACCAGAGAGTCCCGGGTTCGGTTCCCACTAAGGGCAGGTACCTCGGTTGCAGTTTGTCCCCGGCCCCCGTTGGGGTCGTGTGGGTGGCAACCACTTGATGTGTCTCTCTCTCTCACTTCCTCCTTGTCTCCCTCCCACTCTATCAAAATAAATGAAAAAAAAAGCTACTTTGAACGTTTTTGCCTTTGGGTGAGCACCTGTGCGCAGGTCTGTTGGCCATGGCTCGGCCTGAACTTGCTGCCACAGTGACTGGGGTCCAGTGTTTCCACCTTCGGGCCTAAAGGTCGTGGGAGCAGCAACGAGAGCGTCAGCAGCATAGCGTGAAGGAGCGAGGACGAGGAGCTAACTGGGTCTGCCCGCCTCCTGTCTCACTGCACGGACTCTGCACCCTCGGCACGTGGTTTCCGAGCTCGTCCCCTGTGCCGGGGCTGGACGTGCCGCGGCCCAGTCTTCCCCGGCCCCCGTGACTCGGGTACTGTTTCCAGTCTCGCTTCACAGAGGAGAACTGACGCGAAGGATGAAGCAGATTTAAGTGTGTCGACTCTGCACAGCACAGCACCCCCTGTGCACTCTTTAAAAAGCCGTGACCCTAACTCCTGGAAAGGGTGCAGGGTGTATGCGCCCCAGGGCCTCCCCTTCTACCTCTCATCCCAATCCTTAAATGTGTCCAAGTAAAGTGGAAGGGGAACTCAGCTAGATTTATTTTAATTTAGTAATTTATCCCACATATGTCCATTTTTAAAACTAGAGAATTAAACCTGACATCAGCCCCTTGGGACTTCCGTTTCCATGGCGACGTGTCTCTAGTCCAGCTTCCCACTCGCACACTGGACGGACACTGGTCATCCCGCCAGCGCCGTCGCTCCCCTGCCCCTGCCCCCACGGGGACATCCCCCTCGCGGAGCTTTGAGCGAAGGGAGAAGGTAGCACCGTCTGGTAGAGCTCCTGAGACGAGGACCAGTGTTTCAGGGGTTGCTGCTCGGGGAACAGGCCTCAGGAGATTTCGGGAGTCAGAAGTCACACTTCCCTGGACGCACGTGAAATGGATGATGATTAGGCTTGTTTTCTGTTAAAGGTTGGTGAGCTGTAACAGGTCGCAGTGTTCTGCAGGATATCATTCTGCACAACGGCTTCTGGATGGTACTTGCAAGTGAAACGTATGTGATCAGTGTTTGAAAAGGCCGCGGGTCCACAGAGAAGCCATGGTAATGTAGCCCCGTCCAGGGCCTCCCCGGGTGGGGAGTCCCGTTGGGGGAGTTCTTGTTTAGCCGACTCAGTCCAGGTTCCTGACCAGGAGCAGCTGAGGCCTGTTGCACGCAGAGCCCTGTGGGAGTCCTGGCGTCTAGAAGATGGAGGAGAAACCTCTTCCCTCAGGAGCTTCCATCCTGTTAGAGACAGTGTGTGCAGCGCTGAGGTGGACGTGGTGAGCAGACGGCGTCCTGGGGAGTCCCGAGGGTCAGGCTGTCTGCTCTGCTCCTTTCTGGGCAGAGGGGCCTTATTTGCCCCAGGGGTTACCCAGAGCAGATCTTGAGACAAGAGTGTGAGTGTGGGTCGTTGACTTTGGAAAGTGGTCCTGGGAGCCCAGGAAGGGAGTGGTAAGAGAGACCGGAAGGCCACTGAGAAAGGCCCAGGCTGTACAGAGAGCAGCGGGCAGAGACCGGACCCTCTGGGATCTGTCCCCAGAGTACCTGTTTCCTCCGTGTACGGGAGCTATGTGTGGGCTTCTGAAGACTGTCCCAGTGATGAATGTTCTCATAAGTCCTCCTCTGCACCTGAATGGTCTGCAACGGAGTCTGCGCCCCAAAGACCAGGGGATCATTCATTTTCAGTGGTTGAAGTCCTAGGATATTACTCATGTCGTGTGGTGCAAAGTCAACCCTAGTTCATGTCCCTGAACTAGGACTCTGAAGTCGTGACTCTGGCCCTGGCTTTACCCCTGACCAGCCTTCCTGGTTTGGCCAAGACCCCCAAGCTCCCTGCGCCTCACTTTCCACATGCAAAGCAGCAGCAATGAAATGGATTTCCACTGTCCTTCCCAGTGCTCAGGCAAGAGGATTTTACCTCTACTGCTCTGCTGAGCTGTGAAATCCTCCCCTAGGCGCTGAGTGCTGGGCCACTGCGAGGTACGAGCTGCTTGACACACACACAGAAGGAGAACGAAAGGGCAACGTGGAAATACACGGCCCCGATGGTTCTGGGCGAGCTAATGGTGAGCAAAATTACCATGTCTGGATCTGTCTGGAAACGGATATGTTCACTGGGCTAGGAGCTAATGGATCTGAAACAGATTTGCAAAATTGTATAGATGAGAAGCATGTTATTTATTCCTGAGACGACCCTGCCTCTTTATCCCCTTATTATAGGGCTGGACTCCCTGCCATCCCATGGTCGGAGCTTCAGATGCTGTCACCAAGATCCAGCTTGTCCTGCCTGACGCACCTGCCACCTCAGGAGAGGGCGGAGAGGTCAGTCTGCGTCACCGAAAGTCGTCGTGTGGTGATGGACTGAATCGGAGCCTGGGGGGTGGCAGTCCGTATCCTCGCCCGACCTCCACAAATGTCAGACTTGCTGTATGCACACACCAGGACGTTCCTCAGCCTTTGAGAGAATTAAATGCTGTCACGTGTAACACGGATGGTCCTTGACATTATGTGAATTATGAATACTGCACAGTCCCATTTGCCTGGGATCATGTGACTTGGCGCAGTGGGGACCCCGGGGACCGGAAGCAGAGGGGGGTTGTCACGGAGGTGGGTCTTGTTTAACGGGCACAGTTCCAGGTTTACGGGGTGGAAAGGGTTATGAGGCAGGTGGTGATGGTTGCATTATACATGTGTCTTCTGTCACTGAAATGAACCCTTAACACGGTTCTGATGGTAAATTTTATGTGATGTGTACTTTTCCATATAAAAGAATTGGTAACAAATGACAAATTCCATACTTAGGGGTGGTTCCAAGCGCAAGGGACAGCTCAAACGAGGGGAGCGTCTCCCCAGGAATAGACGGGCCAGTCCACCAAGTCAGTGGCAGGTTGGGTTCAATGAGCAGAAAAGACAGAGGGGCCACGTTTATTTTCTGGAGTTCAGTGACATTTCTGGATTCCTAGGTGTGCAGACAGGTAGCTGGCACTCGAGTGTTCTTGCTGTGGTGGGACCTGTCAGGGCGGCCAGCTCAGTCAGCGGCTGTGCGGCGAGAATCACGCACCTGCCCTGTGGGATGGAGCGTACGCTCAGAATGCAACCACTGCAATGTTATCAATAGATCGATGATTGATAATGCCGTTCAATCTGAATTGCCAATTAAAGAAACTCTGCTGCACAGCAAGTCCTTTGCAGTCGTCCCTCGCCACTTCGCGCTTCGACTTCTGTGGCTTCACGCTATCACGGTTTTTTCAAACTGTGTATAAATAAAGAATCCTACTGCGCGGAAATTCATTTATCGCGGTAGAGTCTGGAACTGATCAACTGCGATAAACGAAGGCCGACTGTAAATCAAACTCCCTCAACAGATGATTCTAATGCAAGGGAGTCAGGAAAGAAGGCGTCTGGGTAGATGGGGTTCCGGAAGGACGACGGACACGCACCGTGTGCATCAGTCACTGACTTTCCCGGAGACGTAGTTAAGGGGTTTCAGGTGACGCTGATGCTGAGGCCGGAAGCTGCCCAGGAGGTGAGAGGTGGTGGACACGGAACTGAAACCTGTGTATCGTGTATCAGGACACTGTGTCCGGGCGGAGTCCCCCAGGCGGCACGAGAAAACCTACCGGCCTTTTGTGGGTTTTCGTCCTGTGGGGTTCCGAGGAGCAGTTTCTCCTGCAGACCTGTCCAGGCTCTGGCTCTGGTCCACAGCGTAGGCTCATTGCTCTGCCTCTGCCTCTCCTTCCCTGCAGTCTGTGTCAGCACTGCAGCCGGGTGACTGGAAGGAACAGTTCTGATCACACTGCTCCCTGATTATGGGGCTCATCAGCACCCACACTGAGCCCGAGGCCGTACCTGGGAGCCCGGCCGTTCATCCTCTCGCAGGGGAGACAGGTGTGAGCACCTGGCCTGGAGCCCAGTGCTGGTGGCGTGCTTGTGTGGGGCTGAGCGCGTGCGTGGGGCTGAGCGCGTGCGTGGGGCTGAGCGCGTGCGTGGGGCTGAGCGCGTGCGTGGGGCTGAGCGCGGGCGAGGGAGGGCGCTGGCTGATGGGGCTGAGGCAGCTGACTTGGCCTGTCTCGCTCTCGTTTCCATCCCCGGCCCCTCCGCCTACCCCACCTCACCATTGCTAACCTCCCTGGGCACTGTGCATTGCTCACGTCATGTAACAGCCCATGGAGCTGGGTTTAAACCAGCTTTCTGCCGGGAGCCCCCCCACTCACGCCACCTTGGAATCGCACCCTGACATCCTGGTGTGATCGGTCGGGGTGGGGCCCGAGCACTGGTTTCAGTGTTTCGGGCTCCAGGTCCGGGAGGGAGAGTTGGGGACTCGGGGGCTCAGTGCTCTGCCTGCTGTTCTCATGCACCTGTGGGGGCGCCAGGGTGGGCTCAGAGCTGTGGGGTGCTGGTTGTTCTGCCCTGTGCGCCCTCTTCCGGCCCTGGCATCATTGCAGGTACAGCTCCTCCTACTCCACGGAAACCCTGCTCCCTTCTCCTCCACCAAATCGGTGTTTTTTCTCTGCATGCCCAGCTCACGAGTTGCTTCCTTCCCGGGGTGCACCAGTCACCCCTAACCGGGGCGCGCATCACTGTGCTGTCACTTCTTCACCAGTCTGGCTTCCCTCCCAGCTGAGCTGGCTGCCAGCAGGCCCTTGCCATGCCCTTCAGGGCCCAGCACGTGGCCGCCGCAAAGTAGGTCTCCGGCAGTGAGTGAGTGATGGGTGCAGTCAGGTCCCGCCCCTGGAGGAACTGGATGCTGTTCGGGACTCCGAATTACTCCCTCCAGGAGACTGGGTGTTCCCACTTTCCCTGTAAGTAACTGGCTGGTTCTCTCTTCTGCTGATGGACTGTCAGGAGGAGGAGTTCCAAAGGCCGTATTCGGATGACAGCAGGTGTTTTGAAGGTCAGATCCTTAAATGTGCTTCAGGATTGAGTGTGAGTCTTGTTTCTGTGGGGTCTGGGCGGGGGTGGACAATAGAAATGCCGTTTCTTACCATGTCATTTGAGAAAGTCCGAAGGTCTGCTCTTCCTGAGAGCCCCGGAGCCCCAAGGAGGAGGACGATGACCCCGTGAAGAACTCAGCGGCCGGGGAGGAGGAGGATTTTACCCTGGGGACCTGCAGACTGTGCTGGCCTCTCTGGGGTCCTTGCTCTCCTGACATCCCCCCCCCAGGGGAGCCAGCAGTGTGCCAGTCCTGGGCGTGGTGACTTAAGGGCCTTTGATCAAAGGGGTCCCTTGCCAGGGCCCATGCCAACTCTGCTTGGAAAACCCAATGAGAATACTCCATAGCCCCAAGATCAAACTCCCCCAAACCAGCAGAATATTTTTCTTTTAACTGAAAAATGTATCGTGGTTGCTTTGTTAATTTTTTGAGAAGAACAGCTGAAAGGGGGATGTGCATGATGACGATGACTTCCTGGATCTGGAAGAGAAACTGTGTTGTGCTCAGGTCTCCATCAAGAGGGGCTGGTTCTCTTCCTGTGTCGAACCCTCGGGGTCACCGTTCCGACCCGGCGAGGGCATTTCCTGCTGTGCTGACTGCTCACTTTGCCGAATTACGTCCACTGTGAACACACCGTAACGGGGCCGTTAGAGCGGTCACCTCCTCAGACCTCCCGGTGTGTTTGTGGAAAGCTGAGTGATCTAACCCCCTTAATGAGTTTTAATTCTTCTAAGAAAACAAGGGTGATGGAAGTGTCGATGGCTTGAGAGAGTGCAGTGGGTAGTTTTCTGGGAGGTTACAGAGGATGATTTTATGGCGTTCAGACTTCGAAGGCTGTTAGATTCTCCGTGGGTTTCTTCTGCACCCACAGAGCACATTGGACAGGCGTGTAGATCGGGGGACACCCGACTGTGTTGATGGGTCTCCGCGGGAGAAAAGCATGAAAAGGCTCTAGGAGGGGTAGGACAGGCCACGTTCTGGGTGCCTCTCCATCCCCGTACTTTGCATGGGCTCATTTCCAGCTGTGAGATTGAGGCCTGGGTGACACATTTGCTCTGAAAGGTCCCATCAACTATTTTGTGCTGATTTTTCTTTTACGTCTATTAGGGGAGTTAGCCGTCGGTCCTGGGAGGGTAGCAGTAACTCCCCAAAATGTGCCTCTTGGGCTTCAGTGAGTTAGTTTTGCCCCCAGCAGACCGGGGCCAATTTTATTTCCACTTTATGATTGAAGCAGAGGGGTCTCTTGAGTCCCCTGTGTTCTAGCCACACCCTAAACGGTGACCTCTCCCTGCCGGTGACTGCTGTGCTTTCTGGGGAAGACAGCCTCAGACGTGGCCCTTGGGGTTTCTGTCAGCCTTAAATTGTTACCATTCTTCTGGTGACTTTCTCACGCCAGGCTTCTCTCTCTCAGGCTAAGCACCTAGTCCAGGTTCTCGTACCACATGGATTACCTTTAAGAGAGTAGTTGCAATAGCATCTAGAACTTCCTTCTAGAATTTTCTAATCTTTAAGCAATAGTGTACTAATATTATTTAATGACTTTTGAATAGTAGAACACCTGGCCCTTGACTGTAAGCTTTCTTTGGAGCAGGGATCACGGCTCCTTTATCTCTGATTTCTCCCTGCTTACCGGAGCTCTGGGACCCTTTAGGCTCGTAGCAGGTGTCCGCTGACTCAGTGACCAGATCTTCCTGCTCGTTGCAGGACAAAAGTAGCTGTTTTTAGAAGAGAAAGACTGAAGTAGAATGGACATGTTAGGTATATGGGGGTTTCTTTTATCTGCCGCACGGTAGCAGATAGGAACTGGGGGGCGAGTTACTTGAGGTTCCTTGCCCCCGCCCCAGGTTCTTTCAAAGGCACATCCCTGAAGTTATTTGATAAAGGAGAGAATCAAAACAGAAAATTAGCCCTGGCCGGTTTGGCTCAGTGGTTAGAGCGTCAGCCCGCAGACCAGAGACCCGGGTTCAGTTCCCGCTAAGGGCATGTACCTCGGTTACAGTTTGTCCCCGGCCCCGGTTGGGGTCATGCGGGTGGCAGCCAGTCGATGTGTCTCTCTCACGTCGATGTTTCTCCCTCTCTCTTCCTCCCTCTCTCCCTCCTGCTCTATCTGAAGATAAATGCAAAAATGTCCTCAGGTGAGGATGAAAAAAACCCCCCAAAACAGAAAATTAGTCAGAGGTTGACCTATTCGTCCTCGCACTGGGTGCTCTGTGGAATACAGGGGTGTGACTGCTTGTTCCCGGTTCCGGTCAGGCAGGGATCAGATCTCGTTCCCTAAGCAGGAAGAGCCCAAGAACATGGCCGTTGCAGGGAGGGGTGGGGGAGGGTGTGCCTTTCTGTGTGAAGTCCTCATCGCTGTGAGGGGTCTGTGGGACCCTAGGGAGAAGGAGGAGGGCGAGAGTTCTGAACGTTCAGATTGCGGCTTTTAGGAACAGGCAGCATTCCTGACGGGGATCCGTCGGCTTCGTCTAACTCTGGGACTTGGGACTCGCCCTCTGCCTGCCTAGACTGAACTTCCTTCCAGTTTCTGTGCGACGTGGGTTTCTATGGCTACAGTGGATATGTTAAAACTAATACCCTTTTCTTCAGTAGTTTAACACTAATGTGCCTTTGCCTTTGTAAAAATTATATAAACTCATTATAGTTAAAAAAATAAGGCAATACAGAAAAATAAAAAACAAAAGGTAACAAATTATTTTTAAAAGTCTTACCACCCAGAAATAACCACCTTTCGTTTGTCTTTGATGGACGTCATATGTACAAATGGAGTGGCAGACAATGGTTTGGAAAAAATGGGAGTATAGTGTATTTGCGTTTTATTAACAAAACTATTAAATTTCAGTTTGCTTGACTTTAACTGAAAAAAAAAAGTGAAATAAAATGAACGGACTTGCTGGATGTCAGAAGAATGTCCCCATGCTACCGCGATGAGATTCTAACAGCTGTAGGACCCGGCGGTACCTCGTCTGAAGCTGCGCCTTGAAGATATTTGCTGAATGAGTGTATGACTATGCTCCTGTATTATTTATTTTTTGAGAATTGATTTTTCTCGAGCTGAAATAATTCAGCTTTGCATGGCTTTGAACTCAAGGTCGATTTTGTTTGTTCATGGATTATTCATTGTTTTGCAAACGTTTATTGAGACATTATTTCCCAGGCACCTGCTGAGGGCTGGAGTACATGTCAACACCCCCCTTCACCCCCCTGGGACTAACACCCCTGCCTGGTAGACCTACCTTCTCCTCTCTCCACTCCTCTGTGGCCAGTCTGGGACTCCGGTCGCTCTGACTTCCATTCTTCTTCTTTTAAAAAAAAATGTTTTTTTTTTTGTTGTTGATTTTTAGAGAGAGAGGAAGGGAGAGGGAGAGAGCGAGAGAAACATTGAAGAGAGAGAACATGGATCAGCTGCCTCCTGCATGCCCCTCACTAGGGATCGAGCCTGAAACCGAGGCCTGTGCACTGACCAGGAGTGGAACTGGCACGGGACAACACTCAGCCACTGAGTCACACCAGCTGGGCTCCGTTCTTCTTAAATGCTTCTGCTTGCCTTGGGGTCTTGGAGAAGAGAGTCTCTCCACTGAGTGCTATTCTGTATCCTCTTGCCTAGTGTGATGGTTACATTTCGTGTCAAGTTGACTGGGCTGCGGGGTACCTAGTTGTTTGGTTAAACATTATCCTAAGTGTGTCTGTGAGGGTGTTTCCAGATGAGACGGTGTTTAAAGCAGTGGACTGACTGAAGCAGATTTCCCTGCCACTGTGGGTGGGCCTCGCCCAGTCAGTCGAAGGCCTGACTAGCAGGACAGAAGTCTGGGTGAGGGAGAATGGGCTCTTCTGCCTGGTTGTCTGAGTTGGGACATTGATCTGCTTTTGGACTTGGGCTAGAATTTACAGCTGGGACTCTCCCAGGATTTCAGCTTGTCAACGACAGACCGCGGGACTTCCCGGGTCCCACAGTCGTGAGCCAATTCCCTACAGGAATCTCTCTCTCTCCATTCTTTTGTGCAACTAGGTTTGGGAGTGGAGCCGATGACGCTGTGTCCTTCTGGTTGGAATCCACATGTTATGTGAAAAGTGCCTGTTGGTGCTTAGTGTAGACCCAGTTTCCTTGTGTTTCTGGAGAAGCTGCACTGGGCCGCACAGAGCCGCCAGAGATGGGAGGGAGCAGTTTACTCTGGGCTGTGACGGGGGGTTGGTGGCTTCTGTTCCGGCCATCTGTTCCGGAGTGTGCGTCCATCCTGCCGCGTGGCAGGGTCTGCTCCCATCGTTATTTTTGAAAGAGCTCTGGACTGGGATTTAAAATGTTCGAATTGGGTGTGAGGGGCAAGTTGTTGATGAGTGAACGGCTCCCAGTGCCGTGTTTTCACCCCTGGCATTTTCCATGGGGAGGGGAGGGTCCGTAACAGTATAATTAGATGATGCGTCAAAGTGCTGCCCAGTAGAGCTTTGTAGGCATTTTCCCCAAGCAGAATTATCCTAATTTCTTGCCAATGTGTTCTTTTCATTTACTCCTAATATCCCATCCGAAATTAGAGATGGAGGAAATGACTGGGCCGGCTCGTCTTTGCTTTGCCAGTGCAGGTGTTTTCCCACATGCTCTCCATCCCGATGCCCAGTTCTGATGAACAAGCCTGTGCCGTGCGCAGTTATTTTGATAGCGCAGAGAAGATGGTAAACTCTCGCTTTTGTGCCATGAGCACTCTCCATCATAGCCGTTGTGCACAGACTTGGGGGAAACAGTGGATTTCCCCATCTGCGTTGAAGACCCTTGACAAAGTCCCCCCCAAACCAGAAGCGAAAGAGCTGGGTGTTTGGGAAGATGAGCAGAGCTTCGGGTGGCCTCGTTCTGAGGACTTCATCCAGCGGATGTGGCCCAGCGCAGGAAGCAGTGTAGCCGTCGTCTCGGACATTCAGGGCAGCCGTGGTTCGCAGAGTCCTCATTTTATAATTCCCTCTGACACCGAACCGGCCCCTTGGCTGCTGGGTCATGTGCCTCTTGCCTATATCGTTCGTCTGAACCTTGCTTTTTTCGTTTACCGATGCATCCTGGAAGTTATTCCATACCACTGTGTAGAGACCGTCCTCATTGCTTTATTTTATGTTTTGGCTGATATTCTCTGTTTTGGTGATATTAAGCACCATAGCGCAGTCTTCTGTGGATACGCACTGGGGCTGTCTCCAGCGTTCTGCTGTTTCGGACAGCACAGCCGTGAATGGTTTGCTCACACGCCGTTTCTTGCTGCAGGGATGGCTTCTCAGGGCCAACTCTGGAAGTGAGCTGTCTGGGTAAAACATACCCACGTGAATCTGAGTCGTCGGGCAGAGGGAGACGATGTCGGCTCTGTGACTCTGAGAAGCGGTTGGAAATGTGGCTGCTTCCCGTTGAACACCCCAAAGCAGGCACCTTAGCCCCAGGTCCAGACCCGTCGGGAAGATGGCGGCAGACACAGTCGTGTGTGGGATCCGGACGCGTCTGCCTGGTAAAGACAGAGCAGCTGGGGGTTACCACGGCTCGGGGAGGAATCGCAGAGGGAGTGTCTAAGGGCCTGACTGGTGGGTGAGCAGGCCAGGACACCCACTCTGGAGCACAGGGATTGTAGACGACAACACTACAAACGTCAGACCTGCTAAGAGACCAGATCTTATTCCCTTGGACAGACT